>JAJIYU010008051.1:0-18505 GCA_030144865.1 Tinospora cordifolia | reverse complement strand
ATTTCTTTCAATCATCATGTTGCATGACCAAGAGAGTATGCTCTGTAGTTGCGTCTTGTACGATCTTCTACATCAGAAATCGAAAGTCGTTTTCCTGTTTGAAAGAGTATGCTATATAGTTACGTCTAGTACGATCTTCTACATCAGAAATCGAACATCTGTGTTTTAGTTGATTTATCATGTTATACTGTGGTATGTTTAATTTTCTGTTGAAATATTTATCTATCATGCTCTCGCACACAAAAGTCAGATTAAATGAGATTTCAACCACGTACCGGTACGGGGGACTTTCTGTGTTCTATGTAGAATTGGAACTGGCTGTCAATACTGACACTAGCATGGAACGGGTTTCAAAAAAATGAACCCGCTGGAAAGGGGTTTGAGTTTCAGAATTGATCTCTCCCCAGATCTGGAGCAGAGAGAGTATTCCCGTTCGGTCTAAATTACGACTGAATTAATATATTGGTTGAATCGAATTAATCTTTGAAAGTGTTTGATCTGTTTGCATTTATCTGGTTGGAATAATGGATTAAATAGATGGAATGATTCACTGAGTTGTGTAGCTCACCCCCCTTATTTTTCACAACAAGAAATTGATCAGCCTGCGCAGAGATTGTTCCTTAGAAAGTTTTTATTTAATTTAATGTAGGACAAATAGGCCTAAGTGAACTCATGCATTTTCAGCTTTTAAATTTATTTATTTTTTGCTGTAATGAAATATTGTACTTGGAATTGTTAAATAAACATATGAATGATCTTCTTTACTATGATGTTATTTTTGTACATCGACTAATGTACACAAGAACCCTAATGTGTATTATATTACTTCATATTATTCTTTTTCATATATTACTATTAATCCTTATATTAATACATATACTAATCATAATTAATTAATGTACATGTATATATGCATGTAGTTATATAATATGCTTACATATATTTAATTAATCAATTAATTTTATGAGTCTATCTTAATTAATTCAAAATAATATATATATATATATATGTACCAATTAATAAAATGTCACATATATAGCCACCGACTAATATATATATATGTGTCTATACCAATTAATTCTCATTCATATATACAAAATAATTTAGGGTGTTGCATTCTAACCCCCTTAAATGAATTTCGTCCTTGAAATTTACACTAGTTCACTTTATGTTGTTTTATCACATATTCCTAGTCATGGACGACCCTTCTATGGATTTTAGTGACAATTCTTGCTATTTTAGGAATTACATAGCTAAGGTATTTTGCACAACGTCAGACTAAACTTTGATCTTGGTAAGAAATTTAAAAATATACTTTTGTACCCTCATAAATTTCTCAAAATTCTTACTTTATTTAATTTCTTAAATGATTTCATCAAGGTCGAAATATTACAATCAACCTACCCTTCGAAAAAAAATTCAACCTAATAGTTCGTCTAACGTAGTGTGAGGGTCACTATTGAGGAACTTGTTATTCAGGAACGTCATCAATAGGGAAGTCTACAATAGCGAATACTCTAGCTTGGCCTTGGTTTTGGTTTCGCCCTTAGTTGTTGTTCTATCGGGGTAGTTGCTGTTCAAGACACATATTTTGTTCTCCACCTTGATGATTTGGAGGTTGTTGCTACTGTTGTGTCTGAGTTTTGCTGGGACAAAACTTCGATAGGTGCCCTCGCAGACTGCAATTGAAACATCGTCCTTGATGTTTGGCTAGCTCTAATTGTTCTTCTGTTTTGAGTTGATTTTGCCATTGGGGCATTTTGTTTCCGTCGTTCTGATTAACATTCATTTTCTTCTGATCTCCCTGGTGATCTCTGTCACCAGTTGGTTTCTTGTTCCTATTCCTCAACCTTTGCTCGAAATTCAACTCTTGCTCTAAGGTTAATGCCCTGTCTACGACTTCTCTATATGTCTTCGGACACGCTGTCTTTATTAATTTTCGAATTTCAATCTTGAGACCCTGAGTGAAACGATTGACCTTTTTTTTCTCCTCACTTATTAATTCAGGTGAAAACTTTGCCAACTCGATAAATTTGGCCTCATATTCGGCCATCATCATCTCTCTCTGTTTCAACTGAACGAAGTCCTCCTGCATCTTCGTCAGTGTGGCTTCCGGGAAAAACTTCTCGTAAAATATCTGCCTAAACTCCTTCCAGGTTATTCGACTAACGTTAATGGTTGGGTCTGCTTTTACCATCTGCCACTAGGTTCTAGCTGGTCCCTTAAATTGATGGGTAGCCAACGGTACCCTACTAGGACCCCTTACTCTTAACACATCTAGGTGTTCTTCTAATTCCTGGTACCAATGATCAGTTGTTAAGCTATTAGTAGTACCATAGAATTGTGATGATCCTAGTTTCTTCAGTTTTAACAGCAACTTCCTATATTCGTTGTCTTCCAGGTCTTCTGGTTCCTCTAGACGATCCGGAATCTCAGGTGCTGGCATTGACTGTTGCATCAGAATCTGTTCCTGTACCTGCAGCTGTGGTGTGGCCTGTGGTATTATTCGAGCTAGCGTCCTCTCTATTTGTTCCATCACTCTACTGGTGACTTCATTCATCATATGTTCCATCCTAGTGTCAGCCATGCTGTTCTGCACTTCCTGAGAGTCGGTGTCGTCAGATGTAGCACCTCTTGTTGCGTATCTCCTAGGTCCGACCATTATCTACATATCAATGTCGATTTAGGATTTGTTTCTGCCATTTTTGTTTAGTTTGTTCTATCATGACTTGGTTCATGTCTCTAGGTTCTCGATCTATTGAGTGGCCTAATAATTTATTCTTCTAAGTCACTTTTGTTTTTGGTTATGAGATTTGGTCTCATACAAATAGTAAGATCATCATGCATTCAATCATTCAAGAAATTCATGCTAGCATAGTAAAATTCTAGGCTTCTGCCTATGCCTCTAGGTTCGCGTGTCCCATACCAGCCTTGCCTTTTGACATAGACTTCCACCCAGAGATTTTACTATACCCAATCAATTTCACAAATGTCTTAATTTTTAAGGCTTCCAAAGCCCCACTATACTTGACTGTCCCATACCAGCCAAGCATAAGCAAACAAGTTCATCCAAAGCCACCGATCATTCACCAAACATGGTCCGTCATTCTCTGAGTTTAGGATTCTTCCATACCCTTGAATTCCTATGCATCCCATACCACATAGAAACCAAGGATACGGGATCCTCCCGATCTCGTGCCCTGACCAATCAAGTGTTTGTTTTTCACACATTTCCAGTCTCTACCTTATGCCCTAAAAGTTTATTCATGATTCACTATGCCACTCTTGACAACCCCCAAGTCTCTATTTAATGTCTCTTCCCTAGACCTAGGTTCTTAAATTCTTGTTGACATCTCCTTTGAACCTTTGTGAATTCCTAACCCTTAATTACCACCTCCTAGCTTCCTTTCGTAAGAAAATAAGTGTGTTCTTCAACTCCAACTACTCGTTTGAGCTAATGAGATAACCTCCAGATTGGACGGCGAGACCGAAGTCTACTTAGCAACCGTACTTTCAAGAATGAGATAATTCATCTCCCTTTTGATGTTTAGCTTTACTCGTGACAAGCTTACCCACTATCAGCTCAACTTGTAATCTTTGTATCCAAACAAAACTGTTGAAGACATATATCTCTTTCCGAAAAACAATTTTTCAAAATTATTTCAGTTTCTAAAACATGAGATAGGGCTTCTAAAATAAATAAATAAATAGTCTTATCTGACTAGTTAATTCCTTATAATTCTTGCCCAAGGCATCTAAAGCCTAGGCTCTGATACCACTTTTGTAACACCCCGACTCCTGAGCCCCATCGTCCACGTCATCTGACAGTCTAATTTTCTTTGATTAATAGTCTTGGGTCGCCTAGGAAACGGGCCCGTGCTACATTTTCTTCTTCTTAAACCCAAATCCATGAGAGTTTCTATATACAATAGTCTACGTACAAAATAATTCGTGGCATTGTAAACAAATAAAATTATTTATTTATTTATTCTAAAATTTTGAGTACATGATCTATTATAGTGGAAAATAAATTCAAAACTGAAATAAATAATTTAGCTTGGGCCCACATACCCTACAATGAAATAAAAAAATTTCTTAACAAAAAATCTTCCATGTGAGCTGATAAATTAATTTCCTGAAATGTGAAAAATAGGGGGTGAGCTAAAAAGTCCAGTGAATCATTTCATCTATTTAATTCATTATTTCAACCAAATGATATAAGCATATCAAACACTTTTAGGGATTAAATCGATTCAAAGAATATATTATTTCAGTCATAATTTAGAGCGAACGAGGAGAACCTCTGTGCTCCAGATCTAGGGAGAGAGATCAATTCTGAAACTCAAACTCATCTCTAGTGGGATCATTCTTGAAACTCGTTTTATTCTGGTGTCAGTATTGACAGCCAGCTCCAATTCTGCATAGAACACAAAAAGTCTCATGTACCTGTACGTGATTGAAATCTTATTTAATCTTATTTTTGTATATAGGAGCAATAATAAACAAATATTACAATGGTAATAACATTCACATTCACGAAAACATTGACTTTCGATTTTTAATGTAGAAGATCGTATAAGACGCAACTAAAAAGAATACTCTCTTGGTCATGAACAACATAATTGTGACAACCCATGATTTGATATACAAAAATTATAGGGTCTAATGTATGAATTTTTTGGAATTTTAGTGAAAATATATGAATTTTTTTCAATTTTTCCTAATTTTGAATTATTTATTGCAGAAAATTGGAATAATGGGAAAAAATACAATTTTGAGGAGAAAATACATGAGATTTTAAAGAAAATATAATTTTTTGAGAGAAATGATTTTTAGGATTGATTATTGAATTTTCAGAATAACTATGAAAATTTTAAAGTAATTAATGGAATTTTTGGATGAAAAATGTAAATTTTGGGTAATTATTCAATTTTGGAGGAAATAATTATTTAAATGATGAAAATTGATGTATAATTGGAAGATTTGATGAAAAGGGTGATTTATTAGTGATTTTAATAATTTAAAAAAAAGCAAAATTTAGATATATATGTGTGTGTGTGTATAAGAAAAATCTGTAAGTCAGCCCGTGCGGGCTGGGTCGAGCAGGCCAAGCCCGGCCCGCTCCTCCTTTCTCTCCTCTCCCCTCTTCTTTCTTCTTCCTTTCTTCTTTCCTTCCCAACCCGCTCCTCCTTTCTCTCTTCTTCCTTTCTTCTTTTTTTTTTTTTCCTTCAAGCATGGCAGGAGCAGGTTTTGCACCTGATTTTGGAACACTGGTGGACGTCACCGGCACGCCACCCCTGCACCCCATGAACTCCGGCCAAGCAAACTCCATACCTGGCCAGTTCCCCGGCCACGTGGCATGTTTTGGTTCTAGCAAATCTCTCCCAAACAACACAGAAATTTGGTTTTCGGTGCAGAAATCTAGTTTGAACGAGCTACCTTTCACTCCTCATATCTTTCTCGTTCGAGCTTGAAATTTGGGGATCTTGGAGTCTTTGGAAAGAGCTCATTTCCCTCTTCAAGCTTGTGCAAACCGTTGGACAAAAGCACCATCCTGTTGAGACGAAAATCACCACGAAGATCGGTTGTTCGTCACTGATGAACCTAGAAATGTGTGTTGTCCGAGTTTTGTGAGACTGATTTGTCGGTCGTCCGAAGTCCAATACTAAGGTACTATAGCTCGTTTTGAAGCTTATAATGTCTACTTCAACTTTCATTTTAAGAGAAACACCAACTGATAGAGAGACCATAGGCTCGAGGTCCGAGCACAGGGTCAGGGTACACGGTGTGATTGGTTTAGGCTCGAGGTCTAAGCCTCGGGGTTAGGGCATATGATCAATGCGCCTAGCCTCAGACCCGCTCGAGCACGACACTTGAGGATCGAGCGCAAGGTTAGGGTGTTCGATGAATGCACCTAACCCTTGACCCGCTTGAGTGGCCGGTACGCCTGACCCGCTTGAGTGATGACCATAGGGTTGTACTTGATGATTTGAACCCTAGTCTTGATATAATTTTGAGCTGCATATATTTAAACTATTTTTGTTCAACTGTTGCACTGATCATAACTGGTTTTGTAACATACCATGATTCTTGAGAAATTATTTCACTGTCACTATTCATGCATACATGCACTATTTTTTGGATGTTGGTTAGGTAATATGCTAGTTTTACTACTCACTGAGCCACGTTGACTTCTAGGCTCACTACTCTATTAACATTTCAGGTTCCTCAGCAGCTGATAGAGGGAAAGGCGTGGTGATAGCCTAGTCCCAGAGTGGTCCTCTATTTTCTTTTTGTTTCTATCTGAGTTCGGTCACATTTTGTATGTCTGTAATTGTTTAATGGTCAAATTGTACTTTTGAAACATGGTAGTATGTAATGTTTTGTTACTTTCGCACCTTATAATATGAATGTTTAAATTACTCTGATATCAGTTATCGTAAAGATTAGAATGTAAAAGCTTAACAGTGATTGAGCGAACTCGACTCAATGAGTGAGTTTATTGAATCACTGTGCCGGTCTTGCCATCCTTCGGCTTAGGAAGCGGTCTCGACAGACTTGGTATCAGAGCCAAGGTTTCAAAAACTAGAGAAAACTGATAAGTGAAGGGCCTAGGCGACATCAAAGTGAATGCAAAAGTAAACAAAACCCCAAACTTAAGGGAAAAAGGGGAAACTACCAACCATAAAACATATTTTAAACATAAAGTACGATAGTACTAAGTGTTTAGAGTCAGGTCTATTTCAAATAGATAAATAACCAACAATTAAATTCAAATGCAGATAAAAGATGCTGCCAAAGCGAAGTGGAGCCAAGAGAGGCAGACCACTGACCGAGCCTAGGGAGTCGACACCTCCACCACCACCACCTCTAGTTCAGCCTGAAGTGGACCCTATACAGAGGCTTGAGGCTATGAGTAGGGCCTTTAACGAGGCTATGCAAGCTCAGACAGCCTTACTGAGGGAGAGACTTGACAGGTTGGAGGCTGAGAGGTAGAGGGATGAGCCATCCACATAGACAAGACCTTCTGTTCCTGCTACACCCGTGGCGACGATTGCTCCCACTATAGTGTCGCCATTGCCTACTCTACCAATACCACAAGCTCTAGAACCATCAGTTCAGGCAGCAGTGGCACCAGTTGCCCCTACCCAGGATAGACAGGGAGATGAGAGAGCCCACATTCGGCTTCTCAAGAGCTTCGTGGACTTATGTCCTATGACGTTCACGGGCGGTATCAACATGGAGGCAGCAGAGCATTGGCTGCTGAATATGGAGAAGAACGCTGAGACCCTACGACTATCCGAGATAGATCAGGTTCTATTCTCAGCACATATCATGGAGGGTGACCCTGCCAAGTGGTGGCAATTTACTAGGCGCATAGAGGGCCATATCACATTTTGGGCCAGATTTAGAGAGCTTTTTCTGGGGGCTTACGTTCCAGAGGCTGAGTGGGAACGTAAGAAGATAAAGTTTCTGAGCTTACGCCAGGGGACCATGACAGTGAGAGAGTATACCCATCGGTTCCTACAATTGGATGTGTATGCATCCTCGACAATATCTAAGCCGAAAGAAAGCGCTGGGTTTTATCGATGAGAACTGAGCGTTGCTATCAGATAGGCGACTACCACTCGAGGGCCCAGATCTTAGAGGAGATCTAGAGGGAGGCTGAGCGATATGAGATGGACGGGTTGGATGGACGTCCTGAGATCTCCATTGTACCGAGTAGCACTCAGCAGACACAGTCACATACTCAGCCACCATATAGAGGTGGATCCGGAGGATTGGGGGGTTGTGGTCGTTAGCAGAGGCACAAGAAGATGAAGTTTTCTGAGAGCACCACCCCTGGACAGGCTGTTACGATAGCTATTGCACTTGCGGCCACTCCTATTCAGTTACAGCCACCAACAAAGCAGCAGAGTACATTTTATGGGGCCCGACGTGGAGGCCGCGGGCAGAGTTAGGGCTACCAGGGGGGATAGAGGTCACCCCTTACATGTTTCCAGTGTGGACAGGTTGGACACAAAAGGCTGAGTGCCCAACTCTTATTGCAGGTCCCAGTTCTTTCACTCCTGCCTTCAGAGACAGAGCACAAGCTATCACACAGCTTGACCTCGATTCGACAAGGACCTTGGTGGAAGGTAGCATTTCACTTCATGATTTATGTATATATATATATGTGTGTGTGTGTGTGTGTGTGTGTGTGTGTGTGTGTGTGTGTGTGTGTGTGTGTGTGTGTGTGTGTGTGTGTGTGTGTGTGTGTGCTGATTGATGCTGGTTCTACCCTATCTTTTATTTGTGGATGTGCTGTAGATAGATTAGGGCTTAGACCAGTTAGGTCTCCCACTTATTTGATATTGAGTACTGCCGCTGGGGAGCGCATCTACCCCAACATGACCTGTGAGGGGTGCGTACCGTCGGATTTATGCGACACCTTCCAAATTTGATCTGGACCTTTCAAATATTTACCAAAATTTTATATTTCAATTTTTAAACTTATTTTAATGGTTTTTTCAACTGAAATAATAGGAACTTCCAATTCTAGGTTTTTCTTTCTATCTGTACAGTAAAGTTTCTAAATTTTCTGTGATCAATCAGACTGTTGGATTTGTACAAAAATATCTAGATTTGATCTACATCCATTAAATGTTCCCATAATTTTGGTTTTCAATTTTTTGATCTCATTTACTATGGTTTTCAAGTAAAATCACCGAGATGTTCATTTCTGATCTCTTTGTTCTACCTGTGCAGTAGAATTTATGATTTTTCTGTGGTAGATCCGTATGTCGGATTTGTGCAAGACTTTCTAGATATGATCTGCACTTCCTAAAGAGTTATCAAAATTTTATTTCAAGAATTTTTGGTTTCCTAGACTGCATGTGACAGACAGTCAATGGTCCATTCATTTGACCACCTTATTAGATTTATTGATTTGATACCAAACTACAACATCACTAATTGTCTCAGAAACATACCCTCCAAATTTCATATCAACTGGATATGTCTAAGTATTTTTAAAAATTCATAACAGCAAACACGAAATCATGGTATCATAACAAGTTTTCCAAATATTTTCTAAGTACCAATTTATGCATATCAAGTACATTACTTTGTCGCCATTTTTGACATACTTTAAGCCTTTATTTGCCATTCTTCATAAAATAGAAAATGAAGTACTCATTATAAGGATTAAAATAAGTCATTTTACCTCAAGAGCCGACCTTGGATGGCCTAGGAATCCACCTCGCAAACTCGGATGAACACATTTTTCTGGGTTCTAATAGTGACAAATAGCAACATTTGTGGTCGGTTCTACTTCAAATGATCTGTGTTTTGTATCCAAGGCTTGCACCTCATTGTAGATGGTACTTAGAGCTTTCCAACGCCTCCTAGAACGTTCAAGTCCGAGCTA
The DNA here is from genome assembly GCA_030144865.1 of Tinospora cordifolia. Classification (NCBI taxonomy): domain Eukaryota; kingdom Viridiplantae; phylum Streptophyta; class Magnoliopsida; order Ranunculales; family Menispermaceae; genus Tinospora; species Tinospora cordifolia. Next base: position 9,096 of record JAJIYU010008051.1, on the reverse strand, counting down.
CGATGAGGAGGATACGAGGGTTTGAAGTTGGGGTGTTCAAGCTGAATTTTCTGTAATAATGGTGTTGAGTGATGTTTGAACGAGATTTGCAGCAACTTTGAGCATACCTTAATCATCCCATCCGGTTGATAACAACTTGGCTCGTGGCTCAATACTCCAAGAAACATTATTGATGGTCAAAACTATTGGCAAAAACCATGCGAAGAAGTGGTTTTGTAGTAAGTTTTCAAAAAAATTAGAAAGAACGGAGGAAGATGATGAGCAGTGCCTGCATGGGCCTTGGTCCATGGCCCTGAGCATTGGGCCAGTCCAACTGAAATTTGAGCTCCCCCCCCCCCCCCCCTCCCGTGTTCTTTTTCTTTATTTTTTTTCTTATAATTTCTTTCAATTGCTAAATCATTTTATTTTTATATTATTTTATTTGTTTCTCTTTTTTATATTATTATCCATCATTTGCCACTCTATTCTTTAAAGTTTCTAACCATACACTAAATTTTATAAAAATTTTAATTTATACATGTATTTTAAAAAAAAATTGTATTTTGTACCCAAAATTTATCATTTTCATCCTAAAAATCAAATAATTGTCTAAAAATTCATTATTCATTTCTAAAATTCATATAATTAATCCAAAATTATATTTTCTCAACAATTAACATATTCTCATCCTAAAAATTATCTTTCTCAATTGATCCTATATTTTCTAATTAAATAGGCAAACTTTGAAAAAATTCATGTATTTTCATTTAAAAATTTAAAAAAATACACAAAAATAAATTTTCAAAAATACAGGTCATTACAGTCTTCCCGCCTTATAAAAAATTTTGTCATCAAAATTTATGATAATAAAGATAGTAGAAGTTAAAGAGCAACACTCATCAATTCAGAATAATGTCAGATCATGAAATCTTTACCATCCCACGTATCCTGCTCAGCACCATGAACTCGTGAGCGCACACGTACCATAGGTATCTCCTTGTTGCGAAACTTTTTCACAGCTCGATCGATGATAGCCATGGGCATCTCATCGTATGTACAGTCCTCTCGCAACTTTACATGACTCCAATTGATAACATGCGAGGGATCAACGTGATACTTCCTCAACGTAGAAGCGTGAAATATGTTATGAACCCCCAATAGTTGTGGGAACAATGCTAGCTGATAAGCAACAGAGCCTATTCTCTCAAGGATCTCAAAAGGCCCAATATATCTCGGTGCGAGCTTCCCTGAAATCCCGAAGCGTGATTGCCCCTTTTGAGACAAAATGCAGAGGAGGACATGGTCGTTGACCTCAAACTCAAGGATTTGTCTTTGGTTATCAACATAATTCTTCAGTCGGTCCTGAGCAGCCTTCAAATTCTATCTGATCCTCTGTATTTTCTCATTTTGCTCCTGTATGCAGGTGGGACCCAAGATTGCTCTATCACCTGTCTCGGCCCAACAAGAAGGGGATCTACATGGTTGACCATACAATGCCTCATATGGTGCCATCTCGATGCTCAACTGGTAGCTTTTATTATAAGCAAACTCGCATAAGGCCAAATAGTCCTCCCAGCTACCACCAAAATCTATAACGTAGGAGTGTAACATATCCTCCAAAATTTGGATCACTCGCTCAAACTGACCATCAGTCTATGGATGGACTGATGTGCTAAGGTTCACCCTTATCCCTAACTGAGTCTACAATACCTGCCAAAATCGAGACGTGAACTTAGCGTCTCTATCATATACAATGGATAATGAAACCCCATGTAGCCTCATGATCTTTCTAATTAGAGGTAGCTTAACTGTTCCACTGAATCCTTAGTACTCATAAGAAGAAAGTGGGCTGACTTCGTCAAATGATCCACAACTACCCAAACAACGTCATTCTTCTCTGTATAAAGGGTAGTCATGTAATGAAATTCATGGTTATGTGTTCCTACTTCCACTCTAGTATAGATAAGGGTTGTAAGGATCCACCAGGTCTTTGGTGCTTAACCTTAACCTATAAGCATGTATCACATCTCTAGATGAAGATTGCTATGTCCCGCTTCATCCCTGGCCACCAATATGTGCATTTAACATCTTGATACATCTTATTGGCGCTCAGATAAACAACATATCTCGAACGATGTAGCTCCTTGAGCACACTATGTCTCAGACCAGCATTATATGGTATTCATAATCGTCTTTTGAACCTCAGTGCAACATGTGAATCAAGTACTTACTCTCCTCGAGAAGTGTCCTTCGCCCAACCCCTGAACATCTCATAGGCCGCATAATGAGGCTTTCCCTCCGTGATCTCCTGAACCTGAACTGATTGGGTTGTAATCTATGCACTAACTTTGGCCTTAGAAGATGACTCGTGGATAGTTATAATCGTGACAAAGTCAATCATCCTCCACTTATGAGACATGTGTCTCACCATACATGCAATTTCAACCTATTTCCGACTCAAAGCATCAGCCACTACATTAGCCTTCTCCGGCTTGTACTCAATAGTAAAGTCATAATCCTTCAACAGCTCCATCTATCGCCTCTTTCTCATGTTTAAATCCTTCTGTGACAAACAAATATCTGAGGCTCTTGTGACTCAAATAGAGCGTGAAACGCTCTCCATAAAGGTCATGTCGTCATATTTTAAGAGCAAACCCTACTGCTATCAACTCAAGGTCATTCAAGAGGTAGTTCCTCTCATGAACCTTCAACTGTCGTGAGGCAAAAGTAACAACCCTGTCATCCTATATCAATATGCAGCCAAAGCCTACCTGTGATGCATCAGTATATATCGCCAGCTCTCGGCCGGGCTTTAGCAACACTAGTACTAGATCAGATGTCAATATCTACTTAAGCTCAAGGAAGGCATTCTCACACTTATCAGTCCATATAAATGGAATATCCTTCTTGGTTAGCTTCATCATCGGAGCTGCAATCCTCAAAAAGTCTTAGACGAAACAACAATAATAGCCTGCTAAAGCTAGGAAGTTATGGATCTCTGTCACTATGGTTGGTCTCGACCAGTTGATAATCGCCTCGACCTTAGTAGGGTCTACAGAAATACCCACTACTCTAACCACATGACCTAGAAATCGGACCTCGGACAACCAAAACTCTTACTTACTGAACTTAGCATATAATCTATACTCTTTCAAGGTCTGCAATGCAATCTTCAAGTGCTCAGCAGGCTCCTCACAAGGCCTCGAATAAATCAAGATATAATCGATGAAGATAACCACAAAGGTATCAAAGTATGGCTCACTTTTTGCATGAGGTCCATAAACGTAACAAGGGCATTCTTCACGCCGAACAACATGACTAAGAACTCGTAGTGCCCATATCAAGTGCGAAATCCTATCTTCTGCACATCATTTTCCATAATTCTCAACTGATGGTACCAAGATCTCAAATCAATTTTCAAAAACACCTTGGCACCCCTAAGCTGATCAAATAATTCATTGATATGCGAAAGAGGATATTTTTTCTTGATCGTCACCTTGTTCAACTGTTTGTAGTCGATACATAAGCGGAGACTCTGATTCTTCTTCTTCACAAACAAGACTAGAGCACCCCACCTTGAGACACTAGGGGTAATGAAACCCTTATCCAATAATTCCTCTAACTAAGGAATTGACACTAGGTGTGTCCCTAGAATAACCTCGATAATGAAGTCGATCTCCCGCTTAGGGGGCAAGCCGAGTAGATCCTCAGGAAAAACGTCAAGAAAATCTCTTGGGACAAGGATCTCATCGATACTCGCTAATAAAGGTCCCTCATCTATAGTGGTCAAATTAGCCAAGGTATCCATATCATGCTGCATCACTAATCTGCCATGGGTACTCTACCTATCACAAGCTCTCCCCTAAAAGACAACAATGGGTCGCCTCGAGATTTGAAACACAACCCTCTTGGCAAAGCAATCAACATGTGCATGGTATGTTGTTAGCCAATCCATCCCGATTATAGCATCGAACTTGAGGAACTCCAACACCTAAAGGTCTATAATCGTCTCAAAGTCCCCTAATCTAAGCACACACCCCTCACAAATCATGTTGGGGTAGATGCGCTCCCCAGTGATAGTACTCAGTATCAACTAAATCGAGGCCCTAACAGATCTAAGTCCCAATCTATACATGGCACATTCAGAAATAAACGACATTGTAGACCCAACATCAATCAAGACATATATAGATGAACCACTAAGTGAAACAGTACCTTCCACCAAGGTCCTGGTTGCCTCAGGGTCAGGCTAGGTGATCACCTGCGCACTCTCTCTGATGGCTAAAGTGAAGGAACTGAGACTTGCTACAAGAGTCGGACACTCAGCCCTCTTGTGTCTAACCTATTTGCACTGCTAACAAGTAAAGGGTGGTCCGTATCCACCCTAATAACCCTGACTTGGTTCACGGCCTCTACCTCGGGCCCCCATAAAATATACCCTACTGCTCTGCCAATGGCTATGACTGAACAAGAGTGCCTGCAAGTACAACCACCATCGTGGCAGCCTGACTAGGAGTGGTGTTCGACTGTCCCTCAGAAAAATTCCTCTTCTTATGCCTCTGGTGACGACCACGACCTCAGTAACCTCCAAATCCACCACCTATATAATGGTTGAGTCTGTGGCTATGTCTGCTGAATACTACTCGGTATAATGGAGATCTCGGGGCACCCTTCTAACTTGTCCATCTCATATCAAAGAGTCTCGCTCTAGATCTCTTTTAAGGTCTAAGCTCTAGACGTAGAAGTTGTCTATCTGATAGCAACGCTCAGCCCTCATCTATAAAATCCAACCCTCTCATTCGGCTCATCTATCAACCATGGGGCATATGTCTCCAATTGCGAGAACCAGTGGGTGTACTCTCTCACTGTCACAGTCCCCTAACACAGGCTCAAAAACTCTATCTTCTTACGTTCTCGCTCAGCCTCTAGAATGTAAACTTGAAGGAACAACTTTCTGAATCTGGCCAAAGAAGTGATCTGGCCCTCTATATTCCTCATAGTCTGTCACCATCTGGCGGCCTCACCCTCTATCATATGCACTGAGAATAAGACTCAGCCTGCCTCATATAACAGCAAGGTCTCAGCGTTATTCTCCATATTTATCAGCCAATGCTCCACTGCCTCCAAACTGATACCACCTGTGAACATCACAGGGTGTAAGTCCATAAAACTCTTGAGGACCCGGGTGTGGGCTCTCTCATCTCCCTGTCTGTCTTGGATAGGGGCAATCGACGCTACTTTGCCTAAATCGATGGCTTTGGAATTGGTGGTGTAGGAGGAGTAGGCAATGGCAACATGATAGTAGGAGCGACCATCGCCAATCGTGTAGTCGGTATAAAGGGTACTATTGACATGGATGGCTCATCTCTATGTCTCTCAACCTCCAGCTTATCGAGTTTTTCCCTCAATAAGGTCGTCTAGGCCTGCATAGCCTCGTTAGAGGCCCTAAACACAACTTCGAACCTCCATATAGGGACATCCTGCTCAAGTTGAACCGAAGGTGATGGTGGTGTCGGCTCTCTAGGCTTGCAAAGTGGCCGACCTCGCCTGGCTCTACCCGTTTGGGTGGCATTTGTTATCTGCATTTCAAATTGGGTTCACTAGTTATCCCTCTATTCACAATAGACCTAATCTAAACACTTGGTGATAAACATTATGTTCAAAAATATGTTTTATTACTAATAGTTTCCCCCTTTTTTTCCTTTAGGTTAGGAGTTTCGTTTACTTTTGCAATTACTCTGATGTCACCTAGGCCCTTCATTTATTGGTGTTTCTTAAATTTTAAAACCCTTGGACTCTGATACCAAGTCTGTCGGGACCCTGTTCCTAGGCCCAAGGGTTGCCTGACTGGCACGGTGGCTCAACAAACTCACTCATTGAGTCGAGTTCACCAAGTCACCATTAAGCCTTACCAAATCCTCAACATCCACACGCATCAGAGTAATTGAAAGATCCATTCATTAAAGTGCGAGAGTAAACAAAATAATACATATCATCATGTTCCAAAAGTACAATTTGACCATTTAGAATTACTGACATACAAAAAGTGATTGACCTCTAATAGGACCAAAAAGAATTAGAAGACCATTTAGGGAACTAGGCTATCACGATGCCTTTTTCCTTATCAGCTGTTGAGGAACTTGAAATGTTAATAGAGTAGTGAGCCAATATACAATGTGCTCAGTGAGTTGTAAACCTAGCATGTCACAGTAACTCGTATTTCAAAAACAGTGCATGTATGCATGAACAATAGTGGCAAAGTAATGCGTAATAGTAAATCATGTAGTAAAATATTTATAAATAGTGCAACAGTTAAAAAAATTAATTTAAATACATGTAACACAAAACTATATCAGGACTAGGGTTCAAATCATTTAAATACAACCCTATGATCGTTGCTCAAGCGGGTTATGAGTCAGGCATACCAACCACTCAAGCAAGTCATGAGCTAGGCATATTCATCAAATATCCTAACCCCGACCCTCCGCCCTCAAGTGTCGTACTCGAGCGAGTCTGAGGCTAAGCGCACTGATCATATCCCTAACCTCGATGCTCAGTCCTCGAGTCTAATCCAATCACGTCGTGTACCCTAACCCCGCGCTTGGACCTCGAGCCTATGGTTTCACTATGAGTATACAACTACATATGTTCAAAATCAATCAATATAGTTCAATCATGCGAAACCATTCATCCAATGTCATTTTAATCACATTTCATGCAAGGAATACAGTTAAAGTAAACAGCTAAATCAAACTACTCACCTTGGGTCTTGCGCACCGATGTCCGCTCGACACTCGGCCTAGTTCCCCAATATACGCTCAAATTTGCATTATGTTAAACTCAAATTCAGTTCCTTAGTAAAACACAACTTAATTTTAGTACTATTATCCCTAATTGGCCTTAATCAACCCAAATTCGACTCGGTCAAACTTGGTCAAGTATGTGAACTTAGTCAAGATTAGTTAATATGGGTCAAATTGGGTTAAAATGGGCCTATTTGGTCAAAGTCTCCAATTTCCAACACTTAGTCAAATTTCAATCTTTTTAGTTTAATTTGCACAGCAAATTTATCAATTTTTCTACGATCAATCCCTCCATTTGATTTTCCCAAAACCTCTCAGATGTGATCTGGGCCTTCTATGCATTCACCATAATTTTATAATTTGATATTTAGACTTCATTTAATGGGGTCTTTAATTGAAATATCAGAAACTTTTAATTTTGGGTTTTCTTCCTATTTGGGCAGTTGATTTGTCGATTTTCCTGCATCAATCCAACTGTCGAATTTGTGCAAAACCTTTGAGATTTGATCTAGACCTTTCAAATATTTACGAAGATTTTATACTTTGATATTTAAACTTCTTTTAATCGGTTTTTCAACTGAAATAACAAGAACTTTTAATTCTAGATTTTTCTTTCTATCTATACAGTAAAATTTTCAAATTTTCTGTGATCAATTCGACCGTTGGATTTATACAAATATTTCTAGATTTGATCTATATCCATTAAATGTTCCCCTAATTTTGGTTTTAAATTTTATAATCTCATTTACTATGGTTTTCAAGTAAAATCACAGAGATGTTCATTTTTTATCTCTTTGTTCTACCTGTGCAGTAGAATTTACAATTTTTCTGTGGTCGATTCGTAAGTCAGATTTACACGAGAGTTTTCAAATATGATCTAAACTTCCTAAAAAGTTACTAAAATTTTATTTTATGATTTTCGGACCTCGTTTGGTATGCTTTTCAATAGGGATATCATGAACTTTTGGTTTCGCAGACGACATGTGATAGACAGTCAATGGTCCATCCATTTGACCACATTGGACTTATTGATTTGAGACCAAAATTTTACACAACATCACTAATTGTCTCAAAAACATACACTCCAAATTTAAGGTGAATTGGACATGTCTGAGTATTTTTAAAAATTCATAACAGAAAGCACGAAATCATGATATTATAATAGGTTTTCTAAGTACCAATTCATGCACATCAAGTAGCTTATTTCGTCACCATTTTTGACATACTTTAAGTGTTCATTTGTCGTTCTTCATAAAATAGAAAATGAAGTACTCATTATAAGGATTAAAGCAAGTCATTTTACTTCAAGAGTTGACCTCGGATGATGTAGGAATCCACCTCGCAAGCTCGGATGAACACACTTTTCTGGGTTCTAACAATGTCAAACAGCAATGTTCGTGGTCATTTTTGCTTCAAATAATCGATGATTTCTATCCAAGACTTCCACTTCCTTGTAGATGGTCTTAGAGCTTTCCAACGCCTCCTAGAACGTTCAAATCTGAGCTAGGATGAAGAAGATACGAAGGTTTGAAGTTAGGGTGTTCAAGCTGAATTTTCTATAATAATGGTGTTGAGTGATGTTTAAACAAGATTTAAAGCAACTTTGAGCATCCCTTTATCATCCCATCTGGCTGATAACATCTTGGCTCGTGGCTCAGTACTTCACGAAACACGAGGAGCTGTTGGTGGGTGCATTAATGGTCAAAACCATTAGCAAAAACCATGGAATGAAGTAATTTTGTAGCAAGTTTTCGGAAAAATTGGAGGGAAAGGAGAAAGATGATGAACAGTGTCCACATTGGCCTTGGTGGCGTGGGCCTGGGCGTTGGGCCTAGGCATTGGGCAGGCCCAACCAAAATTTGAGCTTCCCCCTCTTTTCCTTTTTTTTTTCTTTTTTCTTTTTTATATTATTTTATTTGTTTCTCTCTTTTTTATATTATTATCCGTCATTTGCCTCTCAATTCTCAAAAATTTCTAACCATACATTAAATTTTAATTTATGTATTTATTTTTACATAATTTGTATTTTCTACCCAAAATTTATCATTTTCATCCTAAAAATCAAATAATTGTCTAAAAAATCATTATTCATTTCTAAAATTCATATAATTAAACCAAAATCATATTTTCTCAATAATTAACATATTCTCATCTCAAAAATTATATTTTTTAATTAATCCTATTTTTTCTAATTAAATAGGTGAATTTTGAGAAAATTTATGTATTTTCATTTAAAAATTCAGAAAAATATACGAAACTAATATTCAAAAATACAGATCGTTACAACGCTTTTTCAACCTTAGTGATACAAGCA
>JAJIYU010008050.1:0-18404 GCA_030144865.1 Tinospora cordifolia | reverse complement strand
ATTGGTCTTGTATCTTCATTTCTACTTAAAATAATTCTATGTTCCTCACAGTGCACAGGTGGAAATCATTTCCGTTCAAGCTGATCTCAACCTCCATTTTTGGTAGAACCAACGATTCTTCTTCTCTACAATGCATCCACACTTCTCCAAAGCAATCCATAGAACCGACCCATCTCAAACTCACTCGATCAAATCAAAAACACCCATTTCTCTATTTGTTACTCAGGCACCCAAATCGACGGCTATCAATCCGAGTTCATTCTCAGCTGATTACAACCGGGTATGGTTGGAATGATGATAAAACGATGTTAATCTTGAACACATTGCTTAGGGTGTATTCACAAGATCTTTACCCAGATGAAGCTCTGAAACTATATAAACAAGTCCTTGAGAGTTTAACTTCCTTGGTCTTAATTGATTCTCATACATTGTCTTTTCTTCTTAAGGCCTGTGCTAATTTAGAAGAACCCATCAAGGGCATTCAGTTTCATGCTAGTGTGATTAAGTTGGGACTTGAGTGTCATGTTTATGTGCAGACGTCTTTGGTCAATATGTATTCTGTTTGTGGGTGTTTAGTTGAAGCACTTAATGTGTTTGATCAAATGCCTGAAAGAAATTTGGTCACTTGGAATGCTATGATCACTGGGTTAGTAAAAGGGGGTGAGCTTGAAGTTGCGATATCCCTCTTTGATGAGATGCCCCGTAGAAATGTGATCTCATGGACTGGAATTATTGATGGGTATACTCGTAGTAACCGGCCTAAAGAAGCTCTTACTCTTTTTTGTAAAATGATGGCAATTGATTGTTTAGAACCTAATGAAATCACAATTATAACTGTCTTGCCTGCAGTTTGGAATCTTGGGGATCTTGAAATGAGTCACTCTATCCATGGTTACTGTCAGAAAACTGGATTCGCTGCATTTGACATTCGCGTAAGTAATTCACTTATAGATGCATATGCAAAGTGTGGAAGCATAACAAGTGCATTTAAGCTATTTGCGGAGATATCTTCCAAGAGGAGAAGTTTGGTCACATGGACTTCAATAATTTCAGGTTTTGCCATGCATGGGATGGCCAAAGATGCACTGCAGTGCTTTCAAGAGATGGAAATGGAAGGATTATGTCCAAATCAGGTGACTTTCTTAAGTGTTCTAACAGCCTGTAGTCATGGTGGTTTGGTCAAGGAGGGTCTTGGTTTTTTCACAAAGATGGTTGATGTGTATTGTATAATGCCAGAGATTAAGCATTATGGATGCATGATAGACATGTTGGGAAGGGCAGGAATGTTGGAAGAAGCTGAGAATATGGCTTTGGAGATGCCGAAGGATATGGTTAATGTTGTCATTTGGAGAACGCTTTTGGGTGCTTGTAGTTTTTATGGGAATGCGACAATGGGTGAGAGGGTTATGAGGAGGATATTGGAGATGGAGAAAGATCATGGTGGAGATTATGTCGTTATGTCTAATATCTTGGTTGGGGTTGGAAAGTTTGCTTATGCAGAGAGGGTGAGAGGATTGATTGATGAAAGGAACATTTCAAAGAATCTGGCTCTTAGTTTAGTGGACTTGAGAAAGTAGATTCCAAGAGTTTTAAGCTTTAAGTCTGACTGACTGTAAGGAGGCTCTTAGTCCTCCTTTTAGGTTCACAAATGGTGAAAACAGGCTGAATCACACACTGAATGATGTGAAGAGATGAAAAAAAGCAGCCTAGTGCACGAAGCACTCTTGCTTAGCTGGGATATCAGGAAAAGGTCAAACCACTTTTATTTAAATTTAAAAAAACTTCTTCCTTTTACAATTAGAAGATTAATGAATGTTTCAAGAACAAGATGGATTCAGATAAACTAAAATGTTAACTATGATAATGTACTTTTGCTTCAATTGGTTGCACTAGTTTAGATATCCTCTATTTGAGAATAAGGAAGAATGACAATGCTTTTGTCACTGCTGTATCTGTCTTCTAGTTGGCATGTCCTGTCAAATATCATGGATGTGGTATGTGAAGTTACTGTCATCATTGTTCTTCTTCCTTTTACATAGTCAACTATCTGCACCTCCAAATCATTATACTTTTCTCAGCTTCCTGTATAGTGCAATCCTTCAGTTATGCATAGTCTTCAGAATTGACTGTTATCTTACCTATAAGAATACAATCTAGCAGCCAAGTGATTTTTGTCTAAGAATATTTTATTTACATTTCTAGTAGCAGTTACCCTCTGATAAATACGCTTAATCTAGAATAGTTTTAGTAGGAATTTTGAATTTGTATCTAATTGTTGTATTTGCCAAGTAGCGAACACAATGATTTCTATTGCATTTTATCATCAAACAAGTACACTGAGAATGTGATTGGTGAATGATTTACCAAAAGGTATTGGTATTTAGTAGGATTTTGAATTTGTATTTACTCATATAGTAACCAATTGTTGTACTTGCCAAGTAGTTAATGAAGTTTTTTATTGCATTTTATTGTTAAACAAGTACTTTGAGAGTGTGATTGGTGAATGATTTAGAATATGAAGAGTTCAATCATAAAGTTGTCCGAGACAAAAGAGCTTAGTCATATGGTCAACTTGGTTTGTAACAAAATTGCTGAAGGTAATTCGACTACTTATACATCTCTTTAGATGCTTGGTGCTAGCCATAGATCATGATGACAGCACAAATCAAAGTGGAATTGACATAGGTGAACTAAAATAGAGGAAGGGAATTCTTAGCAACCATGGACATAGGTAATAAAGGTTATTTTTGTGATCTCCTAGGGAATTGGAATTCTGTGATGCCTCCAATTACCATGACTCACATGAGAAGAAACCAAAGGAAACAAGAATTTTAATATGAGTGGTCCAAACTTGGAGAATGCTCAGGCGGTTTCTGAAATGGCTGCTGAGAACGAGGAAAGGGCAGCAATGTTCATGAGTAGCTGAGCATTACAAGAACAATTAGTTAGCTGGTTAGTTTTTACTTTTTAAGTAGGAATATCTCTTGGTCTTTTTTTTTCTTTTTTTTTTTTGCATATAGAGGATACTTGTAAGGAGAGATTAGCCCTCTCGAAAGGCTAGAGTTTCTGTTATATTAAATTTCTCAATAAGAAAGGGGAGAATTCAATTCTCTTCCTCACTATCTGTTTTCTTCTCCTAACTGTTGCTCTCACCTAAATTTTGGGTTTCTATCAACTGGTATCAAAGCATTTGATGGCCCCCAAGGTGAGTAAAAATAGGATGGGGTTGATGGAAAATGAGGTCGAAGGGATGAAGAACAAGTTGCAATGCCTCCCCAATTTAGAGCAAAACATGGAGATTGTGGCTCATAACATAGCCAAACCATTGCAATTGATGGAAGAAACACATCGCTCCTTGTAATCGACATTCAAAGGTATTGTTAAGGGCAAATCCAAGGTGGAAGATGGCAGCAGCCCAATCCTTTGCCGGACTTGAATCCATAGGTGTTCGCATACATGGAATGTGGACATTGGCAAAACGCGGAATTTGCCAATTGAATCATTGATCTTCTTTTCCTCCAGACAATGATGCAACAACAACGGAGGATGATGCATGGTGTTTCGCACGATGCTGGTCTTTTGAGGAGAGAACCGAGAAGGGTGGTTGTTTAGGGTGAGTTATTCTTTGAGATGAACCGTTTTTCAGATCTGGAAAGATTTAAGGTTGTAGGGTTTAGCTTCGAGCATGAATATTTGGCTTGATTTCACAAGAGGGATGCATGCCTTGCCTTCTCTCAATAGATTAAGCTCAAGTAGCAGCTACTAAGTACATTTGGATCCTCTTAGTTTGGGATTTGTGCTAAAAGTTTTTAGACATTGAATAGACTAGTACAATTGTAGCTTTTTGGCTAGAGTTCGAGTTGATGTCTGCTTCCATGGTAGGTCTTCCAGATAAAGTGCTTGAGAGCACCTTTATCAAGGAATTAAAACCAAACACTAGGGCTGAGTTGCCGGTGTTGAGGCCTTTGGGCTAGGGATCCATAATGGAGTCGACCCAACTTGTGGTGGAAAGAAATGCAGCCATACAATCTTCTCGGGATTCATCTCTATCTAGGGCTCCATTCACCCCCGACCAGATAGAAATTGTGAAGCCATCAGCTGAACACTCGTCCCCTGTTAGACCTACGCCATGGATGCTCAAAGCATTGGCCTCCACAGTGGGCGACAATAGGAAGAGAATTTCTTTGATGCCCTTTGAAGCCCAAGCTCGACACGCTAAGGGGTTATGCTTTTAGTTTAATGAAAAATATAGCCCAGGGTATCGTTGTCGGAAGAGCTACAATTCTTAATAGGATACAAAGAAGACGACCCATTGGATGCTAATGACACATCTCTTGTACCATCTTCCAATCATGACAGCGATGACTCATCGGAGCTCATAGAAATGGCAGAGCTCTCTCTCAATTCTGTTATGGTCTCACACAGCTGGGCACCATGAAGGTGCTTGGCTTCTTGGGATAGCAAGAGGTCACAGTACTCATTGATAGTGGAGCCACCCACAACTTTGTGGTTGACGAGCGTGTTGTAGCATGGGGCTTACTGGCATGACCACAAATTCTAGCGTTGTGATGGGGATAGGGTTGGTTGTTCGAGGAAGGGTAATTTGCAAAGGATTAGTAGTTGAGTTGCAAGGCCTCACTATCGTGGAAGACTTTCTACTTCTGCAACTAGGGAGCACTTTTTGATTCTTGGAATGAAATGGCTGGCTACCTTTGCATGATGGAAGTGGATTGGAAGGCGTTAAGCATGTGCTTCCATATGGAAATTCTGTGGTCACATTTCGTGGTGACTAGCTCATGCAAATTAGAAATCTTATTGCGAACGATTATGGGAGAGATTCATCACCATCAGCATGACATTGTGGTTGAGCTTCGTTCCTTACAAGTGACGAATATTCATGAGCCTCCCAATGCAAGTGTTAGATGGTGTAAATGCCTACAACATCAGTTCTTAGAGGTTTTTAGTCCCATTATGGAGCTGCCACCTGTGTAGGATGCTGAGCATTCCATGACGTTATTGTTGGGGACGATGCTAGGCAATGTACGACCATTCCGATATCTCTATTTCTGGAATAATGAAATAGAGCGTTTGGTGAAAAAAAATGTGTGCAATAGGCATAGTGCAACCCAACACAAGCCCATTCCCTAGCTTGGTCTTGCGAGTTAAGAAGAAAGATGGTAGTTGGCTCTTTTGTGTGGACTATTGTGCATTGAACAAGGTGCAAATTCCAACAAGATTCCCTATTCTCGTCATTGATGAATTACTTAACAAGTTGTATGATGCCACAATTTTCTCAAACCTGGATCTAGAATTTGGCTACCATCAAATCAGAATAAAATTGGAAAATGTTCCAAGAAGAAGTTTTACACCATGAGGGCCACTACGAATTCTTGGTGATGCCTTTTGACTTACGAGCGACCCTACTAATTTCTAATCCCTTATAACCTGGGTATTTCATGGACTTTACGTAAGTTTGTTTTAGTGTTTTTTGATGGCATATTAATTTCCAACAAGGATTTGGCATCCCATGAAAACCATTTGCAGCAACATTCTTAGCTCTAGCAGCAAACAACCTCCACATCAAATGCAAAGAAGTGCATCAGAATAGAATACTTGGGGCATTGGGTCTCGTCTAGTGGAGTTTCAGCTGATGCACACAAGCGTGAGGCAATGCGAAACTGGCCAACACCTACTTTCGTGTGAGCCCTTGGTGTTTCCTTGGGACTCATTGGCTACCATTGAGGTTTTGTGAAAGGGTACAACATAATAACTTCCCCATTGACACAACGATTGAAGAAAGATTCTTTCAACTGGAATGAAGAAGCAGATGCAGTGTTCTGCAAGGTCAAAGAGGCAATGTCTAAACTGCCAGTTTTGGGTCTCCTTGATTTCACGCAACCAGTTGTTCTACAGATAGATGCCTCAAGGACTGGTGTGGGAGCAGTGCTAATGCAAAAGAAACGTCCCATAGCATTTCAGCTAGGTATTATCCCTAAGAAACAGACTCAAATCAGTGTACGAACACGAATTGATGGCCGTAGTCATTGCTGTGCAAAAAATGGCGGCACTACTTGTTAGGCCGCAAGTTCTTCATACATATGAATCAACATAGTCAAGTGCTTATTGGAAAAATGCATCATTGAACCAGATTATCACAAGTGGCAACCAAAGCTTATGGGATTTGATTTTCTGATACAATCTAAGCTCGGGCATGATACTGGTGTAGCCATGCCCTTTCACGCATCCATGAAACGGATCCCACATCACTTGTAATCATCACAGTTTCACATATGGAGGATGCAGCAAAAATCACCAAAGAAGTGGCAGCCGGTGAACACTTGCAGAAAATTATATCAAAATTGCCAGGGCAGAGTAATTAGTGGCCGCATTATTCCATGAAGCAAGGGCTGCTGCTATTTAAGGGGTGACTTGTGTTATCAAGAAACTCATCGTTGATTCGTCCACTATTACAAGAATACCACAGTAGTGCAGCAGGTAGTCACTCTGGATTTGTGCAAACCTACAAACAAATGGCTCAAGAATTGTATTGGGTGGGAACGTCAAAAAGTTTGTCGCACATTGTCACACTTGCCAGCATAACAAACACCAAGCTCTCGCACCTGCCGGCTTCATACAACCATTACCAATTCCAAATCAAATTTGGGACAATCTTACGATGGATTTCATTGAAGGATTACGCCCTTTGGGCGGATTTGGCACTATATTGGTAGGTAGTGGACAGGTTAAGCAAAAGTGCACATTTCCTTCCTCTAAAGCATCCTTTCACAGATCAATTGGTGGCCTCTGTCTTCCATTGAGGAGGTAGTTTGCTTACATGGGATGCCGCAAACATATACCCCACCTTCCATGTGTCACAGCTAAAACGTGCGTTGGCCAGTGATGCATAGGTCCACCAAGTTCCTCCCATTTTAGATCACAATATGGAACAGGCTATGGAGCTGGAGGAAGCATTGGGCACTCGCTGCCTTGAGGGCACTTTTGAGCTCTTGATCAAATGGAAGGATTTGCCTGATATTGAATCCACATGGGAACTAGTCTACACTATCACCAGATGGGACAAGGTGTCTCTCGTGATGAGGCATAATGCTGGGTCCCCAATTACCATGATTTACACCAGAAGAAATAAAAGAAAACAAGACAAGTGGCAACAATAGGGAATTTTCGTATGAGTGGTCCAAACTTGGAAAATGCTTAGGCGGTTTTTGAAATGGCTGCTGACAATGTGGAAAGGGCTGCAATAGTTATGAGCAGCTGAGCATGAAAAGGGCAGTTAGCTAGCTGGTTGTTTTTAACTTTTTTAAGTGGGAATATCTCTTGGTCTCTTTTTTTTTTTGTTTTTCTCCTCATATAGAGAGTACTTGTAAGGAGAGACTAGCCCTCTCAAAAGGCTAGAGTTTTTGTTATCTTGAATTTCTCAATAAGAAAGGTGAGAATTCAATTCTCTTCCTCACTATCTGTTTTTGCTCCTAACTTTGGCTCTCACCTAAAAATTTGGGTTTCTTTTAAATCCTTGTGGCTATGCAAAATTTGTATGAAATCTGGAGAGGCCACCTAGCTTTGCATCCTAAACTAGAGTACTAGTAACCTTGTCATGCACATAACTTCTTGTAGAACAATCAAATAACATAATCCATAACACACCACACAACTTGAACAAGCCTTATGGCAAAGATAAATCCATATCATAACTAAAACGTAGTCTAGTTCATGATAATAATAGCTCATGCCAAGTATGTCGAAATATGAAAATGATAAGGGTCCCTACAACCATCTTATGCATCCATGCATATATGTCCAATTTAAATAAAATAATATAAACCAAATAACTCCTAAGTCCCATATCTGCCACCACATAAAATCCTTACTCACTTCAACTCATTTGAGCGATCCCATCATTGTTCTCACTTACCTCTTATCACATACTCATAAATAAGTTAAACCAATGCATGAAGGGGTGATTATGCTAATTGCCATGGAAAAGCAATGGAAAAAAAAGAAGAAAAAAGAAAAAAAAAATAATAAAACCATGTCAAAATAGCCTTTAATGCACAATGTTGTGCTAGCCTCATACTCCATGGAAGTTTTCTCTTAGCCCCATGCTATAGGTAGTTCATATAACTTGTAACTACACTTAATACTGAAAATCATAACCCACAAGGTTTGATGACCTTACCATATACTACATCATACATAATATGCATCTGAGGTTACTTGACATCTTTGGGTGGTTAGAAGTAATTTATATAGATCATGGCCATAACCTAGGAACATTCTGACACTTCAATTTGTGGTTGTTGGGAAAGTTAGAATGAGCCGAAGCTCCACTTTTGGGTTTAGAGGAGTGCATTTCTATCAAAGAGAAACTACTTCTTATAGGCAGGAAGTGAGCTTTTTTATAGGCACGGAGCAAGGCCCACCTAAAGTTAATTCTTTAAGGCCTTTAACGCTTCAATTTAAAGTTTAATAAGATTGGAGAGCCTACCTTAAAAATTGAAGTATACAGTCTTGGGTTTCTCCCAGGGTTAAGTTTAGGAATGTTACAGTTGTTGTAACTGATACATCGACAAGATTTCTGAGTATCATCCAGTTTCAATATGAAATATGGAATTGTTGTCATCTCTCTTTCTTTCAAACCTTTTTCAATTGAAATTTAAGTCATATAAAACAATGGAAATGATGACAGTCTCTGTGATACTCTAATTGATGCCCGCAATGCCTTTGCTATTATTGCTATTGAATTTAAGCTACGTGGTTTATGTTCTTGATTTAGTTACTAATGCTCAAGTGCGTTGAAATAGCTTGACTATGCCACAAAGGTATCATTCAAAATATGGGAATTTCTTTGATCCAACGCTCAACACAGCTTTTGCAGTGAATTATCTATTTCAATTATTTAGGATGTTTTGCATTTAGTTTGATGTGACAATGTGTTCATTGCTTAGTTAACCAATTTTAATTTGAATGGATTCCATGTATGACTAGTCACTACGGGTCTTCTTGTTAATTTTTTAGCCTCTACTACTTAAAATAAACCTTTTTTTTGTATTCAAAGTTTAAGCTCTTATGTACTATGATCTTATCCACATATAGTTACACATCTACTTGATCTAGAGAGAAACTAAACAATTTTCAAAAAGTAATAATCTTAATTACCACTACCTTTTTAGATGTTGCAAGTACAATTAACAAACACCTTCATCGTTGACTTATGCAGTTGCATCTATTAAGTCCTTAATTTTTACTTGAGTAAACAGTAATGCTTCAATCATAAACATGTGTTTATCTGGCTATTTAAGACCTTTATTATTTTTCATTGCGTATATTGCAGAATGTGGTTATTCCTATTTTGGTCTTTGACTATATCAAATAGAAATGGACAGAGATGCTACTCATGAGTCATGCTAAACAACGTAAGCTGGTCATTGGCAGGAAGGTAATGACAATTTGAAGGAGATGAGCATCATATGTGGGAGCAAGAGGATGTCATGGGGGAGAATTTCACTTTTTCTCATTGTTCAAGGTACGACTTTCAAATTTCAAGAACAAAATTCTTTTAACAGGAGAAAATGATTACATCCCTCAATTTGGGTTTGATTTCCACCAATTTTCTTTATTAAATTCTCCAATGAAATATCCCATTTGTCCTAATTTTTAAATTGAAAATGATGTGATTTGAATGTTAATTCTTTAGGATAAATGAGTGGGGCATCAAAGTTGTAGTACATGTAGTCGGATTTCAGTCTCTGCATATTTCCCTTGAGTTAACTGGGGTTCTATACATTTTGGAATGTTTTCTTCTTATTTTATTTTATTATTTATTTTTTAAGCATGCTAGAGAATACAGGGTTTCACATTTACCATTTGCAGATTTATTCATCCTATAAGTTCCTACACCTATGCGAATAGATTCAGGTTGTTTGCATGTTCCTATTGTTCTAAGCCCCTCATTTATTACTTGATTGAAATTTGACTTTTGATTTCTTGTAGTCTGAGGTTTATGATGAACTGATTCACTGGATTCCGATGAAATAAGATTCAATTTGCCACAATGCATATTTACCTTTTTGAAATACAAATAAAAAAGAGGGTTAGAACATGTGACTAGAACAAGAAAAACTCTGCACCAATTTAGACTGTGAAGGGTGAAGATTTGGTCATTAATCATCGTTGAAAACATGTTAGACCATTTTTGTGCTATGTTAGATTGCTTTATCTTAAATGTGGTAGACCAAAAGAAGGAAGAACCATAAGATTCTGATATATAGTAAAAGATGACGTGAGCTCATGAGGTGTAATTAGTATGGTATCTTATTAAATAATCCAGAATGACTTTGACTGCTTACTTGATAGTTATTTGGCTATGAGAAGGAAAACTTAACATATATACCCACTAGGCCTAAAACTCAGCGAAAGCTATATATTTTTTTGTTATTTCTAGAATTGTGTACATATTTTATGCACATCTTAGAAATACTAAAATCAAAGTATGAAGAATGTAATTGAAGCTAAAAAGACAGTTCAATGACATGTTGAAAATATATATTAGTAAATATATTGATTCGACAAGTTTTATGCTGGCTGCTAGCTGAAACCTTGAAATGCATGTATTATATATTAATCCTTTTACTAATGAAATTTGTTTCATGAACTCACTATAGTTTTGTGTTTTCAGATTATTTATTGGACACGATATGATACATGCATGGATCATACAAGAAATTAACTTGCCATGTTGGAGGATCTTAAGGTTTGCAAGCCCGAAGGGTATGTTTTCTTCTGTTTTATCATTCATTTTATGTTAGGTGGAAGGACCTGAGATTGGATGGGACAATTGTTTTCTACATGGATGTGGTTTGAACTACTAGAAAACTGTTCTTCGCTTGGTATTGTGCATTTTTATCTTTAGAACTTGTGTGTGTCTATTACTTTGTTATTTGATGTTTTCATCAATAAATTTAAGCTTTTTGGTATTGTTTCGAATAAGCATCTTCATGACCAATTGTGTTATAAGCTCACTCTTTCTCAAAGTTTTATCTTGTCCATGCAAGTGCTGGCCCAAGAACTATGCCTTAATAATAGTGGTTTAAGAAACTAATTCTAAGTACCACATAGGTTTAGTTAGCGTCTTGATTACAAGTTCTGAATGGTTTCAATGTTGAAGATTCACCCTGCTATGCAGTGCTAAGGAAAGTAAAATACCTTCAAATTGTTCTTGACTGTTTGTCATCCTTGTTTTTGTCAAATTCAATAATGTTATTTCTGTTAAATCCTATCCTATGTGGTAGCTTATCCAAAGTTTTGCGAACCCTTTTTGATTTAACCAAGCCTATGTGAGTGGATGTAACTCTTGACTTAAATAAATAAACTAGGCAAAATAGCAAAGCCCTATAGTGAAGTGGGAGCAAGTGTGCAAAGATATTCAGCAAGGGGAGTTAGGAGTGGGAGGCATGATCAAAAGGAACATAGCTTTGAGGGGGAAATGGTTGTGGAGAATGTACAACAATCCGGAAGCTATGTGGGCTAGAGTTATAAAGAGTATCCATGGCTCAAGAATGTATGGGAAAGAAGCTGGTCTAAATAAAAGAAGCAGTCATAGGGCTCCTTGGAAGGAAATCTTCAACATTTATGACAAAGTAAAGGAAAGTATTGTTTGAAGAGTAGGGAAAGGTGATAAAGTGGACTTTTGTGGGGAAAAATGGTGCGGTTTAGAAATTCTAAAGCAAAAATTTCCCAATGCTTTTAGACTTTCTGATATGAAGGAAGGACCAATAGCTAACTTTAGAACTAGTAGCAATGCAGATAATAGAAGAGTTTGGGGGTGGAATCTTCATATAAACAGGAATATAGGAGAAGGAAGTGTTCAAGAAATCAGTGATTTAATGGACATGTTGTAGAACTTTCATCAAGTGGAAGATAGCAGTGAGGACCGGCCATTGTAGATAGGCGAAGGATCAAAAAATTTTTCAATTAATTCCTTTATGTCCCAGCTGAGTGATAGGAGAACAAATCAAAGTGCTATGCCAGTGGATTTCATTTGGAATTCAAGGATTCCCACAAAAACAAAATTGTTAGCTTGGCTTATTAGTCTAAATAGGTTAAATACAGCAGAAAACATTCAAAGAAAGTATGCTGATTATGACCTTAATCCGTCCATATGTTTATTATGCAGGGATAGCCCGGAGACAAGTGCCCATATTTTTGGTCCTTGTAAGCTGATCCAACACTTGTGGAGTAGATGGGCTTAGCAGTACGAAGATTTTGTTTTTCCCATGTCTGATGATTTTTTCAGAATTCTGGACAGCATAGTGCAAAAAATATTGCAGCAGTACTGGAAGATTATTATATGTGCAATTTGGTATACAGTATGGGAAGAAAGAAATAGAAGACTTTTTTTGGATATGTTTAGATCGGAAATGGCTATTGGAGAACGGTCAAATATACTTTTTTCTACTTGGGTTTCTTGTACTAAGCTAGGAAAAGGATATAGTTTTGGGGATTGGCTATGTCAAGGAGCAAAAATCTTGCATAGTTTGTATCTTTGATTGTACTTAGAGCCTTGATATCTCATCAGGCTTTGTTATTATTAATATAATAGTCTCTTTTCAAAAAAAAAAAAAAAATATATATATATATATATAATAACATTTTTATGATTGGCAATGTAATTTAGCAAACTTAGCCTCAAGGAGAGTTGAGTGGTAGATTCAAGCCTGTAGAACTTAAGAGTGTGGAAGTAGAAGAAAAGGGAAAATAAAACTAAAAAACTCATCTAGCTTGCCCCATTTAATTGAGACCAAGCTATATCAAGTTGAGTAGTCTACTTTTATGCATGTGTTTTTAGTGAACATTTGGACAAAACAGGGAAGCTAATCTTATAATTAAATAGGCAATGTACATGTTGTGATGGTCATGTCTGGACCTCGCATTTTGATGTTCTGTTGTCACCTAATTAGAGGGTCCGCAAAGTCTCGTTGTGTCAAAGTTTGTTTGACCTATGTAAAGGCTCAGTATGGTTGACCTCATATTTTGATATTTCATTACGGAAATAGGATAAAGGCTTAACATCTATTATAGGAGGGACACGAGTCCAACCTATTTGGTCACATGTTATAGGTCATCTTCAGATTTTCCTTGGTCAACCCAAGGGGTCAGCTCACTTCATTCTAAAGAAGATGTAGGTAGTTCCCATAAATTTGGGTAAGTCTTGCCGAGAGGCAAGCGGTGCAGGGCCCACCAGAATGTACGACTATGTATACGACGTTGATATGCCACCTTGTTTCAAGTTTGGGCGTATTGAGCTATCTCGAGCTATTGTGCTAGAGTGTGCTTGGGGTAGGATGCACTCGTAGGAGTCATCTAGTGAAAGATGTGCTCAGGGGAGCAATCTACAGTGATTATGGCAATGCATGGTTGAGGTTGACATTGTGTACAAGTGTGTTTGAGTTATCCAATAGTCCCATACGAGCTAATAATCCAAGGTTCCATACAATGAGTGATATTAACAATTCTGCTGAGCTATATGAACTGAGTTGGTGTGAATGACTGGTCAAGAATTGGAGTAGTATTTAAGGCGCTGCATTGACAAATCTAGGATATAATGACATGCCCATGACAAAGTGGTATTAGGGCATCTTTTTCGATGGGGAAAGTGGTGTTGAAGGTGATACCACCCAATAGAGGAATTCCACACAGTTGCTGCAGTAAGTAAGTGAATCGGAATGAGTCGATATAGAGGTGTTACCTAATGCCTTGTGACGACCCATGTTTTTGACATCGGATTGACGGATCTAACACATGTGTATTCTATGTATTTTCTGGAATTTTAATAAAAATATACAAATTTTTTTTTAATTTTTTCCAATTTCGAATTATTTATTGAAGAAACTAAGAATAATGTGAGAAAATGCAATTTTGAGGAGAAAACACATGAGACTATAATGGAAATGTGTTTTCTTAAGAGAAATAATTTTTAGGATTGATTATTGAATTTTTGGAACAATTATTGGATTTTCAGAGTAATAAATGAAATTTTTGGGAGAAAAATATGATTTTTAGATAAATTATTTAATTTTTGGGGGAAAATAATGGAATAAATGATGAATTAGCAATTTTCATTAATTTTAGAGAAAAAATGCAAATTTTGGTAGGGTTTTTTTCTTGATTATCTAAAAATTTTAAAATTATTTAAAAAATATCTAATTTACAAAAGTTATACCTAATCTACCCGAGATGCTACAGTAGTGTCTGACGTGGAAAACAAAAAAGATTTTTTTTTTTTTTTTGTATAGCCACGTAATCCAAAAACGGTTGCATTGTACAGTGAAGAGAAAATAGTCTTTTGTAAAGACGTTTTTGTGTTCGTACGAAAGCGTCTTTAGAAATGACGCTTTCTGTTTGCTTACAACAGAAAGCGTCTTTTGCAAAGACGTTGTTCTTCCAACAAGAAAAAGGTCTTTACAAAAGATGTTTTTCTTCTTTCTCCACAAAAGACATTTTACTGTTACTCCTGCCATTTTCTAGCTCTTCTGATTTCTTTTCAAGCATCTTATTAGCAGAAACTTGAGAAGCCAAACTATTCGTCAGCAATAACAAATCGTTCCGTACATCCTCCAAGCATTGAGATGTAACATGACCTTTCCTGGACATTTTTTTAATGTTCTCCTCCAGTTGATCTTTTTCCTTCTGAATATCATGAATTTGAGACTTCAACTCTGCTTGAGAACATTTTAGAATCTCAATCTCCTCTTGCTTAGATTAAAGATTTGCTTCAAGCTCCTCTATCTCGAACCTTTTTAGTCTTTCCATCTTCGGATTTGTGAGTTCTTCATTTGAATAGTGAAGGATATTCTTTCTTGCAATGTCGTCTCCTAGATCCTTCTGACCCTCAGTAACAACTGTATCGTTTTCCTTGACCTCTGCTTCAACATGCTGAAGTAAAGGTTTCGATTTAAAAACCTTTGCTTCCAATAACTCATGCAGTTCAAAAAAGTTATCTATGATGACGTTCATCTGCCCTTTCTGAGATGAATAAGAAGAAATATCAGAGCATGGGTTTTTCAGATGAACTAAAGTCAGTTGAAGTTGTTTAAGTAGTTGAGGTAGTACTGTAGTCAATTCTGTTGAACCTTGGGATTCAAGCCTTTCAGTTTCCTCACATGTTTCTCTTCTATGGTAAATTTCTAATTGTTGCTTCAACGAATTTATTTTAGTTTCATGCTCTTCTATTTCCACCTGACTGGAATGGAGCTGGAGATCAAGATCACAAATTTTATTCTGAGAGGACTGGAATTGAAGCTCCAGATCAGTAAATTTTCCAGATTAGTAAAAAAACAGTTGCTTGCTTAGTTAAAGGCTAAAAAGCCAATGCAAATAATAATAAACTGACTCGTACGCGAGTCAACTATATTTCACAATCTTCGTTGTTGCATACGCAAATGAAAAATCAAGGAAAATATATTAGAAATATGACAAGTGGCATGTAGTGAGAATATAATGCTATAAAGAGCCATGTTTATGTAATACTTGTAATAAAAAGAGAAACAAAGCAATATAACCAAAATAAAAATAGAAAATCAGAATGAGAGAAGGTAAATAGCTAAAAAAATAATAATAAAAAAAAGATAATGTACATGTGGCATAGGTGTTAGTCTACCCACTGCTAGCATGGCCTTGGAAACACTATTGTTGATCATTCTCACTTTCTAAAATTTACTAAGAGAAGAGTAGAAAGGCACCAAAAGGGACTAAAAGAAAATTTTAATGTAGGATCTTGGCCCAAAGCACATTATCCCCACAAAAAAAGAAAGCAGAATACGTAATTGAAACTCAAAAGTTAAGCATGCTGGGTCCCCAAGACTAGAATAGGATAATCTAATTGAATTCTCCAGTTTCCAAAGCTCCAAAACGCACTGGGAAAATAATTTTTTTTAGCAAATATAAAATACTATATTGTGTGCCAAAACTTGCAAACTCCCAAAAAAGCAAAGAAAAATAAAAATGCTCAACAAACACTCTTCTCCAACATTTATTGTCCTTTCCAATTGTCAACTCCTCTTTAGAATGGTGACAGGCACAATTAATGGGACTAAACCATTTGTTGGAGACCTTTGACCATTCCCGTGTGGTGCTAATGTTGATTATTTAAAAGCATCTCTGGAAATATGCAAGAGTTCCTTCTTCTTGTTCTTGCTATTTGCTTTTGTTAGAATCTCAGATAACGTTTTAGCTTTTCTTGCTATCTGCTTTTGTTCAAATCTCGAGTATCTTTTCAGCTTGCTCTTGCTATTAACTTTTGTTAGAATCTAAGTTATCATTTTAGCTTGTTCTTGCTATTAGCTTTTGTACGAAACTCAATCATCGTTTCAGCTTGGTCTTGCTATTTGCTTTTGTCTGAATCTGAGTTATCATTTCAGCTTGTTGTTGCCATCGATTTTTGTTAAAATCTCAGATATAGTTTCAGCTTGTTCTTGCTATCTGCTTTTCTTCCAATCTCAAGAACCGATCAGCTTTTTCTGGCAATTTGCTTTTTCTGGCAATTTACTGAGGGTTAGAAGGATCTAGGAGACGGCATTGCAAGAAAGAATATCTTTCACTATTCAAATGAAGAACTCACAAATCTGAAGATGGAATTGGAGACTAAAAAGGTTCGAGATAGAGGAGCTTGAAGCAAGTCTTTTATCTAAGCAAGAGGAGATTGAGATTCTAAAATGTTCTCAAGCAGAGTTGAAGTCTCAAATTCATGATATTCAGAAGGAAAAAGATCAACTGGAGGAGAACATTAAAAAAAGGTCCAGGGAAGGTCATGTTACATCTCAATGCTTGGAGGATGCACGGAACGATTTGTTATTGCTGACGAATAGTTTGGCTTTTCAAGTTTCTGCTAATAAGATGCTTGAAAAGAAATCAGAGCTAGAAAATGGCAGGAGTAACAGTAAAATGTCTTTTGTGGAGAAAAAAGAAAAACGTCTTTTGTAAAGACCTTCTTCTTGTTGGAAGAACGTCTTTGCAAAAGACGCTTTCTGTTGTAAGCAAACAGAAAACATCATTTTTAAAGACGCTTTCGTACGAACACAAAAACGTCTTTACAAAAGACGATTTTCTCTCCACTATAAAATGCAACCGTTTTCGGATTACGTGGCTATACAAAAAAAAAAAAAATCTTTTTTGTTTTCCACGTCAGACACTATTGTAGCATCTCGGGTAGATTAGGTATAACTTTTGTAAATTAGATATTTTTTAAATAATTTTAAAATTTTTAGATAATCAAGAAAAAAAACCCAATTTTGGTATATATATATATATTGGTAAATATATATAAAACAAAAGAAATGAAAAAAAGAGGTTGGGAATCGACGCACGAGCTGATTCCCAGTCGGGCCCGTGGCTCGACCCGTTTGCACAGGGCACGCGAGCCAATGGCCCGCGCAAAATTGAAGGCCAAATCGTGGGTTGGCCCACGCCCTGGCCGGCCCACACGCCCAACAGAGTTAGACCCCCCTTGCATTTTGTTGTTTTCTTGTGCAATTTTGGCGAATTTTGCTCGATTTTCCAGCATTTTCTGGGCATTTTTCAGCCACTAAACAATGGAAATCCATAGTATTGTGTCCATGGTTTTGCCATCAATTCACAGCCTCAATTGTGGCCAATGAATGATGCCAACTGGGCATCCAACATGGGAGCTTGAGAGCCACTTGGATGGCTACATGTCACCCCATAATGCCATGCAAGCTTCCTCTCATGCAACAAAATCTCCTCTTGAGCACAAGTCTAGAAAATTCTAGCAGCTGTGGCCCCTATTGACAAGCTTGAATTGCCCTCATTTTTTGGCCAAAATCCAGTGAACCATAGATTTGTTTTGAAGCTTATACTACCATCTACGAAGTCCTACAAGCCTTTTGCTGAATCCTAGAACCGTTTGGTGCTGAAAACCCTGGGAAGAAGTGTTGTTTATAGTGTTTAAACCCAGAAAATCAGATAGTCTGTGTAAAACCACCTTTGGAGCTTTGAATCCTTGGTCATTTCTAGTCTATTTTGGAGGTAAAATTGTTCACCCTGTTCATTTCCATATGTACTTTAACCTCCAATTGTTAGAAAACAAAAAATAGGGCTTTACACATGATTTCCGAACCATTAAAGTTGGTTATTTACCCACTGTTGCAGCTGTGTAACAGAAATAGTTGGAGCAACTTTGGGAAGGCTCACACCTGAACCATTGCAGGTTTGGCCCTAAGGTGAAACCCTTCATTTTACCCCTCATTATGTGTATTCAAGTGTCCAAGTGGTAGAAACCAGATATTAGGACATTTAATACATGTTATAAGTCACTGGTGTTGACTGTGTGGTTTCACTGTTGCAACAGTGCCGACAGAACCAGTTTGAGACAA
>JAJIYU010008049.1:0-18433 GCA_030144865.1 Tinospora cordifolia | reverse complement strand
GTCCCTTAGAAACAAATGTCAAGTTACTGCCCAATGATGGTACGCCTCTACCAGATGCAACATTGTATAGAAAATTAGTCGGCAGTCTCATCTATCTGACTGTTACTCGGCCCGATATAGCTTATGCTGTCCAGCTCGTGAGTCAGTTTATGCATGCTCCAAGATCTTGTCATTATGCAGCAGTTTTACAAATACTTCGATACGTAAAGGGTACCATGTTCTATGGTCTCCATTTCTCTGCTTACTCCTCCTTAGATCTTCATGCCTTTTCAGATGCTGATTGGGCCGATGATCCCACTGATCGTCGATCTGTTACTGGATATTGTTTTCTTCTCGAATCCTCATTAATTTCTTGGAAGAGCAAGAAACAAACATTTGTTTCACGCTCTATTACAGAAGCTGAATATCGTGCTCTAGCAGATACCACTTCTAAGTTTTTATGGATTCGATGGTTGCTACAAGACATGGGAGTTTCCCTTCCTGCAAGTACCACTCTTTACTGTGATAACATGAGTGCCATACAAATTACTCATAATGATGTGTTCTACGAACGAACAAAACACATTGAGATTGATTGTCATTTCATTCGTCAACACATCAAACAAAATACACTTTGTTTAACTCACGTCTCCTCTGCCGATCAACTTGCTGACATCTTCACTAAAGCACACCCACCGGGTCGACATAAACTCTTGGTTGACAAACTCAAGATGGCTTCATCTCTACCACCTTGAGTTTGAGGGGAGATGTTAATATATAATCATATATTATATAAGATATTATATAAGATAGGATATTAATTATAAGGATTATATTGTATCTATATTTATTATATGGTATCTAAAATATATTATATCATATCTATATTTATTATACGGTATCTAAAATATATTATATCGTATCTTTATTTTTTCTTTTTTTGCTTCACTGTACAACTATAAATAGCTTACTGTAATACGCTAATTCTCATTCAGAATTGTAGCAATACAATATTCAGCAGGGTTATTGTGAAAAGAAGTATGAGGCCCACATTTGGTATGACGACAACCATTATTACCCAGAGTGAGCAATGCCTTCAAATTTCACCAATTGCTCCAATTTTTAGACTTCAAAGGTGGCATTGCACAAAAATTAGATTTTGACACTAATTGCTATTTCTTAGATTATTATGGGACAAATTTGCACCTTAACCCTTGATTAAAATAAATAAAATACTTGATGTATACATAAATAAAATACAAATGTGATGTATGAAATTCCAAAATAAATATGAATACAGTTAAATACTAGATAAACATGAAAGCACATGAAATGAATACAATTAAACATGAAAGCACAAAACTTAAAGGGACCTTACTATAAGATTCACCTTCCTAACATCAAGTTGGCTAACAATAGAAAATTTTTAAGATGCTTTAATGGTGGATGCTAAAAATATTGTTGACTCAAAATCCACAACGTAATTAACTTTTGATTCCAGGGTTTGGAAAACTAAGAAATCATTTGATTTTGAAAACCCTCCCTAAATTTACATTTGTTTCTCTCTTGTATGTAAAATAATATGTATTGAACTTTATGAACATCATTTGAGGAGAATAA
Source organism: Tinospora cordifolia (assembly GCA_030144865.1). Lineage (NCBI taxonomy): Eukaryota > Viridiplantae > Streptophyta > Magnoliopsida > Ranunculales > Menispermaceae > Tinospora > Tinospora cordifolia. The sequence goes on along the minus strand of JAJIYU010008049.1, from coordinate 16,834 downwards.
AGATAATTATAATAATGAAACTTGATGATCTAACACGTTCAGAAGCATTTCATATAAAAATTCAAGTTAGTCATATTTAAATATAAGTTGTATGCATCATTTTATTTACTTTGTTTACAAAGCTCACATTAGAAATGATTTTGTTAGAGCTCGTGAAAATATGTGCAAATGTGATTCAGTCATGCATGGAAGGACTGCATATCATCATTTAAACAAGTATATTTATGCAATTTCACAAATAATTAAAGAAGCTCTAAAAAACTTAACGTATGATTAACTTTTAAAATGAGTGAGTTATTATTACAGTGAAAGAATTAAAGGTTATATCCTAATTTCAAATACATAGAAATAGTACTCATATCTATTATTTTCTTTCCTTAAATTGTTCAACCTTTGTTATAGGTTTAAAAAAAAAATGTTGTAGTTGCTATTTTTAATTCAAAACTTTCATGTTGTACCTGTTGTGCCATGATATAGATGGCAAAATATACTTAAAGTATCATCAAAATGAATATAAATATTTTAAGTAGTATTTTTCTTTTTTGGTTTTTTGACTTCTTAAAATTTTTATATATATCTAGCAATTCTCTCAATTAATTAGGTTAAATAGAGGTTGGAGAATTTAGGGTTTAGGGTATAAGGTGTAAGGTTTATATACTTTGTTGTGGTTTGTTTCAAGCTCATGAGTGACATAGCTACCTATTGAATGCCTAAGACCAGCAATGACCTAAACGACCCAAATTTAGATTAAAAAATCACTTAGTTGAATTAATTAGTTCTGACTTTTACATAATAAATAAGTTAATCTAACAAAGACATTAATTCACTAGCTCTTATTATCAACACCATTTGAGATATTCATCTTTGATTAAAATCTTTCAACAAGAACAAAAGCTTATTTAATTAATTAATTTATAGGTCATTATAGATGTTTCTTTAAACAGTTTGAAAAGAAAAAAAAAATGTTAATGACAGCCGAACATTCGGCCCATAAACATTCAGGGGAGTAGGCGTCCACCAGTGACAACATGGGCTTTTGATCAAGGATATATACATATAATAATAAGATTATAAACATCATTGATAGCATTAGGGGAAAAGATCAAAAGCTTGCAATTAATGCTATGGAATAAAATCCAAGTAAACAATTAATGATTTGTTAATTATTATTTACAATAGGATTTGATAGTATTTTCTTTTAATACTTTTACAATGACAATCTTTGTTGATCTCCTGAAGTGTGAATGGACTAGTAGGTACATGCATGTTTAACTCCTAAAAAGATTGTATTTGGCAACATTGTCCAAATGATAAATTAAATGACATCAAGACACTCCTAAAGATTGTAATGGAAGTAGTAGGCAATAAGCAAGAAATCATGGTATATATATGAAGAGAAGAAAATGGAATAGTATATTAAAATCACATATATTAATTGAAGGTCGTTCTAATTATAAATGTTAGTAAAAAACTTCTTAGTTTAATGGCTAGCAAATTACACATTTTGAAATTAGAAAGTTATATGCTTGATCCCCGATACCCGTTCACCTTCAATGGTAAAGGGTGATCACGCTTCGCGTGAATCATTATTATAATAGTCTTATATCAAATAAATATTGATGAAGTATGTGTACTACAACTATGTGATGAGGTCAGAAATAATTAGGTATTGTGTCACAAATGAATGCACATGTGACTAGTTATCTATATGTAGTATGTAGTAAATTAAATGAAGGTAGGCAAGACGTTTAAAATATTTGATTGACAAAAGAAGAATTATTGACCAACGCTAAGAAAAAAAAAAAAGGAACAAGAAAAAAGAAAAACATTGAAAAATGGGTGTGCATGTCTTTCAAGTTATTGTAATAAACTTAATATTGAAGATGGGCTCCAACGCCTTTCTGCAAAATGCCAGCTTCATGCAAGACGCCAGACCCATATCATACTAACACGGGGGCATGTGCACTAAAGAAGAGATGTACGAGAGGAAGTTTCCTTCTTTGAATGTGAAAAATGAAATCTATATATACACAAAATGAAAAAATGAGTTCTATTAAATTATAAATTTTAAATGAATTACAACAAAAGTTAACCTTCCTATTTATTCTAATTATAAAGAACCGACTGTTATGTTAAAGCTGACCAGTACAATTTTTTAAAGATTTCAAACTCGGCCTACTCTAACAAGAAGTGAGTAGAAACTTTTATAATCTCCTGCCCAGTTACGTGTATTCTTCCTCCAGTCATTTTTCACACAGAATGAAGGAGAAAACCCCATCATACTTTTTCCATTCTAAGCAATTTCATGCAGAAAGTGAGAAAAGAGGGAATTAATCATGCGCCATTCGCCTATCGTCCTAATCTTAAAATTAATTTAATAACGGCGGGCTGTTAAGTAGAATATAACCTTTTAATTTAACTATATTACTCTTGATTTTTATTTTTATTTTTTGTGAAATTATTGAACTAGGTTCATTTTTTTCATTAAACATGTTAATTTTATTAAAAGAGAAGAAGACAAAGAAGAAAAAAAAACAAAAAAAGATAAGAACAGTCAAAATTCATTAAAAATTAAAAATGAGGTGAATAAAAAAAAATTAGATTTCATTTAAAACGGCATTGTTAGAGGAAAGGTCCATGGATCCGTTTCTCTTCTTCCTAGTGTTCACATGCAAAGCAAAACCATTGTATATATAACATTTTGGCCTTATTTGTATTTAAAGATATCCATGTCCACATATAATAAATGCCACAGAGCTAGCTTTTTCCCAGTATGTTTCAAATGTATGGAAAATTGTTTAAGAAGACAAAAAGTAATTTCAATTCTTCAAAATAACAAACCTACCATAAAATTGCATTGTTTGATGATAAAACAGACAATAAAAATTAAATCAATAAACATATAAAAAAAAAGAAAATAATCAATAAATATATGTTTTTAGTATCTTGAATATAAGATCTAAAATATAAATTTTAAAAATCTAAAATAAATATAATAAATAAGAACCAAGAAATGCAAGTTAAATAAATATTATAAATAAATTACTAAATGTTTGTTTGTTTCAAAGAATGAAAAGGAAATTCTTGATATTTTCTTACATTTTGCATGATAATAATAATAATAATAATAATAATAATAATAATAAAATTTTATGTGGGTACAAAAATAAAAATAAAAAATGGGTGAATTATGTTGGTACCAGCAAACGGAAGGAAAACTATATCCAATAATGAACAAAAAATTTTTCTTACTGATAATTGAATTTTTATTAGTGACCTTTTCATCTGAAGTAGAGAAACTAATAAGCTACATAATATATGTATATATATATTGACATATTATAATTTTTTTTTAAAAGAAGAAACACAATTAATTAGTACTCCATCTTAGAAGTAAACAGAGATAGTAGAGAGGGTCATTAACCAAAAGATCGAATTAATACAGATATAAGACGGTCATTAATGAAAAGGGATAAGAAAGAAGGTAATATGTATATATGAGACAAAGTACCCATGCACCTAATTAAGGAGAAATTGACAAACAAAAGCAAGATATGTAATGATCCTGTTAAATTAGGGAGTCACTAAACCAATTAAATAACAATCTGTAAATAGTGTACAACAAGGAAAAAAAAAATATTGCAAGAAGGGAAACGACACCAGGAGATGATCATGCAGTTCAGCTTAATAGCTACGTCTGCGAGGCCTCGCCCAGTTCAAGAATCCACTAAAGTTTGTAAGTTACACTAATACACAGCAAGCACCTTGACCCACAGGAGTATACTTCAAACACTAGACTCTCGACGAACCTTCGTCAGGAAAACAACAGTCAATCTCTATAGATTTCCTTCAACAACCACCAACAATCCTAACTGTGTGTGCTAAACAACAGAGTAGAGAATACTGCAGCTTCTTTGATTACTCAATAAAAATAGAAAAAAATAAAGATAATCATGCTCTCAATAATACAATGATCTGCAACTCAATGATTATTGTTTGGAGTACTTCAGAGTGATGATGAGAACTTCAGACTCCTCAAATTAAATAGACTTTAGAGTAAAGCAATCCTTTCGCGAATATAGATTCTAGGCAACTTTTTGGGCAGACTGTTTGATTCATTGTCTCATTCACTGTCTGCACAGTCGTGACAGATTTTCAGAAATCTTTTTGAGAACAGTAACGATCTTTGGCAACTTTCTATATTTCTTCTTCAACTTCTATTTTGAGCAGATTGAAAGCTTTTATTCAATAGCAAGGATCAATGTCGACCTGTTTGTTTCTAGAAACAATTCACAAGGATTTTGCATTCTTTCTTAAACAATAGTTGATGCATATTTTATTTAAGAAACAGTTCTGGGTTAGACATATTTTAATTTTGAAGAGAGATTCACATTAAAAATAACCTCAGAAACGTTATTGAAAATATTCTAAAAATTATTTTAAAGAACCAAATCATTCCTAACAGATATGTAAATTTCCATTATAGCATTTGCATCCAATTATCAAAGACCACACAATGCAGAATTTTATTTCTAAACTAATACGCACGATCTTATTCAATTATCCGATTTTCAAAAGAAAACTACAAGATACTGTATTTCAGTTTCCAACTTAATGTGCAAGATTCTAAACTGAGAATATGTATTCAATATTCTAGAAAAAAAATTATGAGCGAGAAGATTTGATCGCAAATTGATATTCATTTCAAAAACTATTAAAAGAAAGATTTTGAAATCATACTAAAAAAAACATTTGTTACAAATTTTAGCAAGGATCAATTTTTGAGTTTTAAAATACATTCCATTTTGAAAAGAGATTATGATCACAACAAATTGAGAGACCAAACCTAGAAATGTAAACATTCCAGAATTGATTGCAGAATTTTAAATTTAAAAAGCTACAAGATTCAGAAATTTATTATTTTACAGTAATATTATAATTTTCAGAATTAACTAACAGAGCATTAGTAACATTCTAAAAACTAAAATCAACAATATTCATATTTCTATTAACTGTTCTAGAAGATTAATAATATTTTCAGATTTTAAAATAATTTTTAGATTTCAAATATTTAATTTTCTAAGAGTAATATTTTGATTTCTAAATTACGAAAAATTTTAAAATATTTTTGAAATACCATAGGTACCAACAATGCCGATTAATCATGTTTTCTAACAAATCCAATTTAATCCAAAACGAAGCGGAGGAGGTGGTAATGGCGATCCAGCAAGCTGCTATGTGGTTGTCGGTGGGTCTAACTTGTACTAAGTATTCAATGAATTATAAAACTTGAAGTGAAGCAAAGGCAAAAAGACTCCACGTTGACTTTTCCACATCGTGACACCCATAATTTTTCAAGAAAGTCAAACCCTGGTCCCTTTTAGCTTCTTCCTTAATTTTCATCTTCTTCTCCCTCGAGTAAAGCTGGATAGCCATCAACTCATCTCCACCATATTTCTCTACGTGTCTATTCTATTCTGCACAAACCAAGCGTCATCGTGGAACGTTAACCTCTGAATTGCTTAATTAATATAATGGCTTTATTATACACACATGACAAAACAACAAAACAGTGTGTGACGACAGAAGACCAATAAATCCACGTGAACACATCTAAAATTTCAACTTTTGACTTAATTGGCTATAACACAAACAATAACAATATTTTATTATTATATATATTCACCAGTAATTTTGTATCAGTGCTATAACGTACGTTAATTATTTTTTACATTAGCTATCGACTTTAATTTCTTATAATATTTTAAGGATGGAGATATATTTTAAAATTTATTATATAATGCATATACATTTTTAAAATACTAATAAAAAAATGTTATCATCTTAATCTACGTAAAAAAAATGACATTATGATCAGTATTCCATCTGAATAACTTGGATATCAGTAGTGAAAAATATATGAAACTTCTTGTTCTATAATTAATTACGCATCAAACAAGCCAGGAGCCATAGGAGATCAAACATACATCCACTTTAATTTATTTTTCTCTCTACATCATAATTATACACGGCAAGATTTACTAGCACTAATATAGTTTTCTGAATATTCCACTCCAGTAGATGGACATTTGAGAAGCTAGCTTTCTAGCTAATTATAACTGAGTAAACTAAGTGGAATTTATTCCATTTTTAATGGAAGTCATATACGTACATATACGTAAAACCCTGTTTCTTTTCCTGTTAATTTACACTTCTTGATGTGTTCATCTCGCTTTCACTTGGGCGCTAACTGAAAGTAGACGATTTAGATAGTAGAAACACAAACCCCAAAGGCCGAAAACGCAAACGATCCGCCCCCTTAATCAAAACAACTCAGCAGTACCATCCAGAGAAATCTCAAGCTCATGATCTTGTTGATGTTGATGATGACCATGATCTTGATCGCCAGTTCCTTCATCAAACAACCATTTCTCAAGAAACGATAATGGAGCACTAGGGTTCTCGGAGTTGGGCTTGCTTTCTTCTTGGAATTGCAGGCTCGTCTCCGTCCCGAAATTAGCAATCTCATCGACCGACATGGACTGAGATGCGTCAGCGGTCGATGAATCGAACCCGAAAAGTGACTCTAACGCTGCATCATCATGTGAAACAATGTCACTGTTGTTTGCGGCACTTGAGCTTCCTTCACTTGAAGGTGAATCTGCAGTTTTTGTCGCGTTACTACTGTGCTTGTTTGTAGGATTTCTCATCCAGCCTTCAAGCAAGCGAGAGATGTTCTCTGTGCTAGAAGCGTATGTGGCCACAGCTGGTTGGTGATAGTAGCCATCATTGGAGGGTTTGAGCAACTCATCCATTCCGTTATTCGTTGTTTTGTCAAGGGACAAGGCTTCGCATAGAGCCTTTCTGGCCATGTGGATATCAGTCTGAAGTGTTCTCTCCCACTGGCCTTTTGTGATTGCAGCTGGCTGCGAATCTGATGAGAAATCTTGATCTTGATTTCTCATGTTGTTATTGTGATTATTATTAGACTGATCAGCGCCTGTTTGGAGCTTCTTGAGCTTCTTTTTCAAATGGGTGTTCCAATGGTTCTTGATGTCGTTATCTGTTCTTTGAGGAAGGTAGGAAGCTATGGCAGCCCATCTGCAACACCCAAATTACAGTATCTCCATCAATCAATTAATAACATTTTTCAAAAGAAACAAAATAAAACAATAAAATAAAATCTTAATCATATAAGATTTTAAACTTGAAATAGATCCAAGAAAAACAAAAATCCAGGCAGTTAGATTTGAAGAGAGACCTGTTGCCTAGAAGAGCTTGTAGGTGGATTATCATCTTTTCTTCATGATCAGAGAAGTTACCACGTTTGATCCCCGGTCTAAGATAATTAGTCCATCTTAGCCTGCAACTCTTACTGCATCTAAGCAAGCCTGAAAACAACCAAATCAAGGACAAACACAGTTTTGGTTAAACATGTATGTATATGTGTTGACATATCGAATCTGCGAAACCAGAAGCCCATGATATGCAGACCTTGCATGTCGAAATAAAGAAGAAATTACTACAGGGCTTAGGTAGCTATGTGAGCTAGTCACGATCAATTACTAAGCTAGAAAATTTTGTACATATATGAATATACATTTACCGGTATTAGAAGGAACAGCCCTCCAATTCCCAGGACCGTGCTCTTGAATGTAAGAGACTAACATAATATCTTCTTCAGGGGTCCAAGGCCCTTTCTTCACACCGATTTTGTCACAGCACGGTGGCCTACCCATCAGTAGATGAGTTCTGTTTAAGATTTTGTTTCACTGATGGATGGGAGGATGAATAATAAGAACATGTAGTCGCAGTATCGCAGATGTATGTGTGTCCTCTGTTTCTTGTGGAAAGGAAATCGCAGGGCAAGCGTGGACGGGAATGGTGGTGGTGTGTCTAGATAGAAGAGCTATCCTCTCTATATTTGTACAAGTCAGGTAAGTGTAAGTATGTAAGGGTGACCCACGAGAAGGCTTAATGGGGGTTTCCGGAAGAGTCAAAAGAGGACGGCACACAGCATTTACTAGGGGGGCTTGCAAAGTCAGCTTATGCCAAAGCCTCTTGTGCCTCTGAAAACCGCGTGGCATTCAATGTGGGTACCCCTAGAAAATCCTCATCTTCACCGCACCCCTCTTAAGATTGCAGCCTAGAGAGAATGGGAAACACTCGGAATGTACTCGGCAAGTGTACTAAAACACGGGACTCACTTGTACGCAAGTCCAGCCGAGGCCACCGTCTATATGCACACACACACACGTACGAGCGAATTTCTTTTGTCGATTCCGGAACGTGTTGTCACTCCAATCAAACGTTTATTGAAATAGGCCTTCGTCAGATAGCTGTCTATTGCGAGGTTATAAGTCTGAAATTTATTGTAGTTAGCTCTAAGTTTTTACCGTTTAACTTAGATATTGAAAGAAAGTCGTTAGGCTATAAGTTAAAAATAAGTAGAAGCACTTGAAATTTCCTCTCACTGTTTATTTCAATTAAAAATAAGTTGAAGGAAAGCTCCCCCATTATATGCCGAATTAGTATTAATAAAATCTAGTTGTCTAGTGCAGTTAAATTCATTTTTGGAGTCTTAACAATACTCTAGTTGTCTAATGTAGGTAAGAACAATACTCTTAATTAATGGTAAAACTATCCCCCAACATAAATTTGTTTTCTGGAGTCTAGCTTGGCGCCCAACTAAGTCTTCTTATAGTTTGAAATGATACTGGCTGAATTTGATAAAATAACTTATAGTTTGAAATGATACCGGCTAAATTTGATAAAAGTGGTGTCCTATAATTTATATCTAAAACCAGTAGTCATACTTGTACGATATCACGACATATTATCACATCACAATAGAAAAAAAAAAAAAGTACATACTACTCAAGATGCATAAACTTTAACATGAGTATGGTTTCCGATATATATATATATATACAGAGAGAGAGAGAGAGAGAGAGAGAGAGAGAGAGAGAGAGAGAGAGAGTTTTACCATTAGTTTAAGAGGAATTTAAGGCCTTTTGAGTAGTTAAAAAAAAAGAAGCAGCAAAGTAACTTTTAAAAAAAAAGTTTAAATACTTCATTAAAAAAAAGTTTAAAGAAGCAGCAAAGCAACAATATAGGTTAACTCAGATCCAACTTGTTGTATAAGCTCATATCGTATCACTACTATGAAAGAGAAAGAGACAGAAAATAGGGAAAATACCTTTTATTTACCAGATATCACATTAACAATAAGAATATTAATTATCTCGGGAATAAATTTTAGGTTGTAATTTTTTTATTTTAAAAAAACAATATTGTGATTCCAATTAATTTGACAACACAATACATCACAATCATCTCATGAGAGTAAATGAGAAAAAAAAATGAAAGTATTTTTTTCAGCATTCGACACATTAGCAATAAGTATAGTTTTTTGGAATATAAATTTTGGGTCATAAAAACATTTCTTGTTTTTAAAAAAGTAAAATTTTGATCGAAAGTATTTATTTGACAACATATTGCCTTACCAATTAAAAGAAAAAAAAATCTCTTTCCTTACATCACATTAACAATAAATATATTTCTTGGGACACGAAGTTTGGATATTAAAAGATAACTAAATTCAATTTTAAAACTTGTGAAAGTAAAATAAATTGTTTTTCATGTTTTCTAAAAAAGAAACTCTTGCAAGTTTTAGATTTGACGCTAACCAAGCCCCATAATTTTATTTTATTATTACTTTTTTAACTAGAAATGCTTAATAAATTCTTTTATTAACTTCTAATATTATTTATATTTATTAAATTATTTACTACATATTACAATCATTCCTATCAAAGGATATTATTGTGTACTGCACTTGTCCACGTGTTTTTTTCAATGACGTTGCTATTTTTCAGAAGTCAATCAAACAACTGTAATTCATGCAAATTATGCAATAATTTAAATAAAATATTTTATGTCTCCTACACATTAGTACTAGTCTCCTAAACAAAATATCTAAGAAGAGTAGGTGTAATTTTCAGGCGAAAAATACAGGCTTCTTATTTATTATAATACTGTTATGAGTTATTTTGTGGGTGAGATTGGAGGAACTTGAAATAGTCTTGGTCTTATTCCCATGTTTAGTTTATTAAGGAAATAAGATTAAAATTATTCTGGGTTCACCATTTTATCTATTGCACTAGGACAACGTAATTATGTGATATTCTACTTTTTTTTTTCTTTTTTCCTTCATTAAAAAAATGTTACATAGGTTTTCTGATTTTTCATCTATATTTAGAGTTGGTTTTGCAATTCTGCAAAAATATTTTTTTTATAATTTTTAATTTTAATTAAAAAAATTATTTTTTATTTTTTTTTGGTTTTTAATCCAAAATAAAACACATGATTGCGCAATTTTTAATTCTTACTCCAATCTCAACTAAAATGTCTCAGAAAATTATATTTTTTAATCAAGTCAATATAATCTAATTTAACCCTGTAAGGATAGTTTTTATCGTATCTCATTTAACAAATGGACCCTAAATTTAAAAGTTAATTTAATATTTCTATTTCAAACTGATCGGCTTTATGTATAAGTTTAACCGTACGTTCCCTATGCGATAATCGATCACCGTCAGATTATTTACATTTGAGGTCGACGTACGACCGTCTATGAATCGCTAAGATGTTGTCAAAGGTATTTAAATTTTACTCCTGGTGAAACGAGAAAGTAACGGTAGGCGTTTTCAGAGTCACCTAAAATCCCTCAATTAATGTGGGCTTCTATAAATACTATACTCTCATCGCAATAAACACGTACATATGCCCTTCGTATCGAGCCTATCTCATTCTTCATCTTTGATTTAAATGCCAACATGGACACTCCTAATTATCTTTTATTAGATTCATTTCTTTGGCTCTAAGCCTTGTTAAGAGTGAGACTCAAAGAAGCCGATTTCCTTCTACTATTAATATTGAACACATAAATTACGACACATTTAACAAGCTACTTAAATAAATTACATTTAACTTAACACATTTAACCTATTTATAATTTATTTAACCTACTATAATTAATTTTTAAAATTAATTCTTAGAAAAAAAATATTAATAAAAAAATAAACCATAGATAATTTATTGAAAATAAATCAAATCAAAAAAGATTTTTTTTAAAAAAAATTATGTTATCAACATATTAATAAATGTGTTAATTTTATATTAATTTATTTATAGCATATCTTTTAATTCACCATTATCACTTTTAAGTTTAGCATGCTACCCTATTTACAAGCTGAAATTTAACCTCGTTTAATTGTATTTACCTTATTTATACTTAAATTAAATTCTTTAGCCTTGTATGGTGTTCATGTTAGGTAATTGTGTCATGTGATATAAATTGTCATCCCAACTCGATATCAAAATCATCTTTCCATTATTCCTTATTTTCTTCTTCTTCTTCCTCATTTACTTCTTTATTAATTTCTAAAGAAGAAAAGAAAAAAGAAATTGTTTGTAGATTGGCAGGGCAAACTTTGACATCATTCTTAGCTAAAAATGATTATCAGTCTTAGTTAGAATATCATTCAAATATTCTTAAACTTTGACATCATAAATTTCACTATTATTTATGGTCTTTCTTTCACTTTTTCGAAGCCTTTTACAATGTATTTGCATTCTAAATTTACATGGTTGTGGGCAACCGTCATATTCAGATTTCTTATTCAATCACATATAGGCATTTTAATTTCTTTTGGCCCTTCATTATGCTATATTAGCTATACATAGAAGCATATTTGGTGTAGTCTTACGTGTCAAAATAAAGGTGCTCCAAATATGTAATTGATTTATTAGGGCCAAGTGAACCGTACCTAAAAATTAAGGCATTAATTAAAATACCTATCTTGGAGGTGCCCATGTGTTTATTGGCCATTACTATTAGATTTAGATGTGGTTATTCTTACTTTGGCCATCAAATTCATTATGGTGCCCAAAAAGTATCACCATTGAACATCAAAAGCTTTTAATACAAGGATCACCAATTTTTCTTTTATTTTGTTTATTATTTTATTATTATTTTAATAATATGATAAGGATCATCAATTGAAGCTCAAAAAGAGGCTTGGATTTGAATATCTGATGAGAAATTATTATAATGACGTGTTTTATGGATATAATTAAAACAATAATGCTATTAGGTCATCTTCAACATCAACTATATATATTTTATTTTGTTTTGAAGTTATTTCAACATCAAACAATAATTTTTCTAACTTATTTATTCTATTTTTTACTCCATAAGGAATATTTTTGAAATATTCTTTTTTATCTCTTTTTTATATTATTTTCTCAAAAATGTATGTTTTAATATATAAATTTTACTTCAGATATTTATTCAATATTACATTTACTTATTAATTAATAAATAATACAATTAAAAATTTAAATAAACAATTAATAGTATAATAATCAATTACTTAATAATTAATTATGTTGTAAAAATTTATTTTAAATATTTGGCTACATGTTGTGTCTGTTCATTATCTAAATTTATTAATAGATTATAATCTTCAAATTCATATATAGTGTCAATTTCATAGTATTAAAATTTTAAATATATAAAAAAAATGCAAGAATCATATTAAATTAAGAAAAGAATAAACAAGTACATTAAAACATGTTTATTTTAAGTATAAAATAGTAAAACAAATAATAGATAATATAAAAAGATAATGTTAAATAATAAATAAAAATAATTAAATAATTTAAGTTAATAATAAAATTAGTGAAAATATTAAATTAAATTAGATTAATTAAAATTTCTCCAATTATAATTAGATTTATAAATAAAATTATAATTATAAAATGAAAATAAAAAAGAAAGTACAAAATACAAAATATAAAAAAAAAACACCACAAACCAGCGCCAAATCATTCCAACCAAAAGGATTTGTTGGAGATGCTCTAAAAAAACCACCACAAAAAACTCAAACAAAAAGTCATGTTGTGAGATCTTCAAAATTGATGAGATAATAAGAAAAATAAAAAAGGAACTCAATCATCAAATTAATAATCAAATCTATCTCTTTGCAGGGGAAGAAAAAAAGGGAAGAGGTTTTTTTTTTTTTTCCAACGAAGTCTATAACGATTTTCAACTCAAGCTTTTGATACAATTGAGAATTTATTGTAAATAGCCGGACATTTTATTTATAGAGTAGTATAATCACCTTTGTAAGTATCTTTAATCACATATTAATATATGATTCAAAGCATTAATCTATTGGCATAAGGTAAGACGTCGTCGTTTAAGAATTTGTTCATTAAATTAAATAAAATGTGCGGCTATTTACAATCTCTAGAGTCTGTTTCTTCGTTTCTGATTTCATTAGTCAAAAGGGTAAAAGCTATTTTATGTGCAATCACGCGTTACATCATTCCACACACACATTCTCTTTTTGGCCATTGATTTAGCCCTCTTCTGTCAGCGACGATCGTGATCCTGCCGCTGCAGTTACAAGCAAAGCTACCCATCTCGTCATCAAGGCTCATCTCATTTCTTCAACTTGTTCTACAAGTTGTTAATTAGCAGCCACATATGTACTTCCGTCCATCAACTTTCACATCATCTATTTCATCTTTAGCCAATTAATTTCATTGAGCTCACTTCTTTCAAACCTGCCTTAAATACCAGACCCCTCACCACAGCAAATTCTCTGTCCATACAGACATACAGTCCCGTCTCATTAGACTGGATCAACTCAACATATGATGCCTTAAAATAAGGTCAGTTCTTTGTGTGAGATTGACTTTTCAACCCTAAGATTCTTTTTTTCTCAATAACTTTTTTGAGCGTCTTTTCACATTGTTCTCTTTCTCTGTCTCTCTCGTATTTATATACACACATATTTATACTATGAAAGTGCGTTTGGCGTGTATCTTTTATAATTTATAAATTCAAATTCTAAATTGTTAATTGGAAATGGAATATGAAACGTGGGGTCAAAGTATTATAATATTATTATTTTCAACAACAAAATGTATTAATGTTATATCTGAATATTCCTATGTCAAAATGAGAGAAGGACAATATATATATATATACAAAATCATATTAGGTCTTGTGCTCAAATCATATTATAAATATATTTACTTATTCATATCATTTATCAATCATCTTCCCTCTTACTACAAATCTAAGTCCACATGTCATTTTATATGCGAGAGAAAATATTAAAAATTTATCTACTCACGATTGATATACATAGTTAAATTCTTATTTAATAACTATAATTTTTGAGTCAAGTGGTTTCTAATATTGTATTAGAGCATAGCCACAATCTCTCATCACTAAAATTAGATTAGGCACTCTTTCATTGCTCATGTCCATATAACTCTCAGTAGAATTATTATTGAACGTAAGGATAGACATATTCTTGATACTATTCGATCCCCGGTTCTCTTGGCTAATTTACTTGAGTCCTTTTGGGATAAAGTTTTACTTATTGCGATCTACACCATCAATCATATTCTATCTTAAACTATCTTAAGTAAAACCTTATATGAGGTTTTATATAAGAAAACACCTAATTCTTCTATTTTAAAAGTGTTTGGTTGTGCATGTTTTGTTTTGTTTCTTTCGCATGAGCAATCTAAATTAGAGTCTTGCTCCTGTCTTTGTTATTTTCTTGGATATGATATTGAGTATAAGGGTTATTGTCGTTATGATCTTATTGTTACACATCATTGTATTTCTAGGCAATACTCTACTATTTTTATTGATCTTATTGTTAAACATCACTGTATGATATTGAGTATAAGGGTTCTTGATGTTATGATCTTATTGTTAAACTATATCTCATTATTGTCCTCAAAACCTTCTCAATACTCTGTTATTTTTATTGATCGACCTCCAAGTCTTTTTCTTGAGTCTAGCATAGGTGAAGCAAGCTCAACATATCCCATCTTGGCAATCGACAGTGACTTGCATTCATCGTCAACTAATTCAACTATCACATCTGTGCACATCATCAACTAATTCCTAATGTTTGTCACCCCAACTAGATAAGATATTGATATATCTCAATTCATCTTAAGGATTATCATTTTTTGTGCTCTTGTTAAGAGGCCCGATTTGACCCTTTTTAGGAACAAGAGATGATCTAGGAATTTGAAGCCATGAAGGACACAAATTGTGACACCCCAAGCCCTCGTTGCTTGACATTTGCTTGCAGTGTAGGGGCCCAGCGCAGAGAGGCGCACCCACTTAGCAAGAGAAGCCGTACACAAGCGTTACGTTGCCCACTGAGAGTCGAGATGTCATGTTCTTCTATCATTCCTTTTCATTTCAAAAAGTTTTCATGAAACATTTCCAAGTAAAAATTTGGGTTTAATTCCACTGAAGATGAACTAAGCTTAAACATCATTTTTAAGCATCAAAGTCTGTTACATACATAAAAGAACTTTCAAGTAGTGGTTCGAAGGAAATATGTGGTTTGGAGGTCGAAATCCAAACGTGTGAAATATTAGTTTACAAACCAATTCAAAGAAAAAAGGAAGAAGGAAAAGAAAACATGGGCTTTAAATGCTCAAGTTTAAAACAGTTAATGTATATAGAAATCAATCAAAACAATTAAGTTATAGGTGAAATGAGAGGCTTCAAATCCAACATTTAAACAACCCAAAGATTTCTAAAATAAATTCAAAATATTTAATCACATGTAAAATGATCAATCCAAAAGAAATGGGCACATGCCTTATTCAAATTAGGTACGAAAGAGATAAGATATACAAAAAACTTTTAACAGCCTCCTCAGTGAGGTATCAACAAAATAATTGAAGTCACCTGGAGGTGTTCAACTCATACGATGTCAACTGTCACTTTAAATAGAAAAGTGGGATGAGCTCGAAAGCTCGGTGGATCATACAGAATATCACTAGCATTATTTAGACCAAAATACAAAACATGCAAATAATTTCATTACATTGGAATGTTTCAAACACTTTCTTTATTTTTCATCATGAATTAGATCGAAAGGTTTTCGCCTCAGTGCCCCCTTTTGTGGTCTGCGACAACTTTTGGAGGTAATGTCCGAGGGCTGGTTACCTTTTGGGACCCTGATGGCGGCTTAAGGTCTGAAGTAACTCCCAGCCCCGTAGCCAGTCTAAGTTGGGGATACCCACAATGACACCCAAAGGCTAGTTATTGCCCTAGTACATGATTTTAAGGTTTCAATTTAATCTTCTTTAGTTTCACATCACATTTACAATCATTCATCACAAGTAATACTTCAAATACATGTAAATCAATCATACTGACATACAAGTAATTCAATAATAACATGAATTATTTCATATTATCTAAGCATGCAAGCATAGAAATTTTAAACAATCATCATGTTATTCTAGCATTCAATCAATCATTCAAATCAATAGTCTCACAATAACAAACCTAGCATGCTTCTAAATGCGTATTCAAAATAATCAATCATCATGTTCAGTATTTAAAATCAAAATAATAGTAAAGAGTACAGTAATCACACCCACTTGGTATTTCTTTCTCTTGTGCCTTTGCTCCTTGCTATACACTCTTTAGATCCTCAATCTATAAGATTTTAATACCAAGGTTTTGTGAGTCTAGAATGTTCAAATCATATATTCATGTCCCTTAGTATATGTATCTCACAGTGTACATGAGGTAGAGACAAAAAATTGAGTGCATGGCGTGTTACCGTGGTCAGTTACTGTGGTAACCAGTGCACAGACTAGTTGATGCGGACCCGCTAGGAATTAGATCCTAAGAACCCCCAATTCAAGGTAGTATACTCACCCCAAGAAAGCTAAAATCAGATTTAATGATCCACTTGAACCCTTGAAT
>JAJIYU010008048.1:0-18414 GCA_030144865.1 Tinospora cordifolia | reverse complement strand
GATCTTCAATTGCCTTGAAGCATACGCTACTACTTTCCCTCTTGCATCAACACCGCACCTAATCCAATCAACGAAGCATCGGTGTATAGAGTGTACCTCACACCATGAGTAGGCGTGACTAGAATGGGTGCTGAAGTCAACCTTTTCTTCAATTCTTAGAATGCTTGTTCGCATTTATCATTCCAAAAGAATTTCTCTCCCTTTTTAGTTAACCTTGTCATTGGTCTAGGCAATTTTGAAAAATCTTGAATGAACCGGCGATAGTATCCAGCCAAACCTAAGAAGTTTCTAATTTCTGTAACAGTCGAAGGTTGCTTCCAGTTTGATACGACCTCTACTTTCTCAGGGTCTGTTGATATTCCTTCTGCCGAAATCACACGGCAAAGGAACTTGATCCTTTTCATCCAAAACTCACACTTGCTGAGCTTGGCATACAATTTATTTCTTCTCAATACTTCCAAAACAATATGCAAATGTTCAACGTGTTCAACCTCTGACCTAGAGTAAAACAGCTGTCTCTTTCTTGCTATGGAGAAAAACTTACTATAAAACCTTGTCTTGAATTCTTCCCAAGTCATAACTGTCTGATCAATGGTGGGGTCGTTCACAATCATCTCCCACCAATGGTAGGCTGGCCCTACCAATTGATGCACTGCCAATGCCACTCTCCTGGGCCCCTATGCTCCCATAGCGTCCAGGTGCTTATTCATCTCTGTGAACCACCTGTCAGCTACCGAGTAATCACCAATCCCCTCAAAAGTACTGGGACATAGCTTCTGGTACTCCACCAATAGGTCCTTCTGCTCCCTATCAAACCCAACGGGTCTATTCTGTGGTACTGCATCTATAGAAGTGGACCCCTGATGGATCTGAGCCTGAGCCTGTGCCAGTGGCTCTGTCGATAGCTGTGGCTGTACCGGTACTGATGGTTGTGGTGATGCTGATGGTTGTTGGGTCCTCATAGCTTGCTTCACTGCCCTATGCATCATCTCGGTGATGGCCTCTGACATCAGTGTAACCACTACCAGTGCCGGTGTCACAGGAGTGCCCTCATCACTATGCCCTGTCTCGGCTCCATCCCTGCCTCTGGTCGCACCACTCCTGGGTCTACCTCAATCTCTTTGCATTATCTAGAAGTCAAAGATTTATTTTAATATGCAATAATTTAATTTATTGAAGTAGAAAATTTACAGTATCCATCAATACCCTTCACATCATCGTGTTATTGTAACTCTAAATTCAAGTCTCTAAGTTTTCAATTTGTTTAGTGGCCTAGGGGTTTATGCTTCTAAGTCAATAGTTAATATGTTTGTTTCTGGGTACAGGAATTTGTGTATCAATACTCAAAATAATCATACCATATATATAACATACAAGCACACAACAACTAATCAAATAATGCACGCTGGCATAATGGAACCAAACAATTCCATTACAGCTAATATAATTTCGCTAAATCCAGGTCTCTAAGGATGACACAAGACCCACCGTACCTGACCGTCCCATACCAGTAGAATACAGTACGTGCAAGTTTTTCCAAACAGTCTGTTTAGTGTCCAATACAATTTTGCAAGTGTTTTGCTCCTTAAGGCTGACGCAAGACCCACCATACGTGACCGTCCCATACCAGTAGAATACAATGCGTACAAGTTCTGCCCAAGAATCGATCACTCACCATACATGGTCCATCAATCTCCGAGTCCAGGATTTTTTCATACCCCGAAACCCCTATGCGTCCCATACCACATAGAGATCAAGGATACAGGATCATCCCGATCTCGTGTCTTAACCAATCAAGTGTTTGTTTTACACATTTTCAGTTTCTAGCTTATGTCCTAAAAAATTTTATTTACTTTTATGATCCATGTGCCTCCTTGGCAACACCCAGTCTCTAACTAGACCTATGGTCTCAATACTTGGCTAGCTTATTCGTCTATTGAATCACCAAGTTCAAACTCTATCTCACCTTTATGTTATGTCATCGTTCCCGAGTTTTGGACCTTTCCTGAATAGAGCTCAACCTACAGGGCCACTATAATACTTTCGTCCTAACGTGATTAGCAACTCGAGTACGTTGACATCACCTAAATCTTTACTAGACTTCTATCCGCCTAGTAAATGGATTCTACTCATTTTATCCATTTTTCGAAAATCAAATCCAGTAGAAATTTTTTTCTAGTGAAAATCAAATCCGGTGAAATTTTCATTTCTGTGAAAAGTTCTCTTTTTGATAAAATCTAATTCATTCAGTGTAAATTTCAACCCAGTATTTCTAGTAACTGAGCTCTGATACCAGCTTTGTAATACTCCGGCCCCCAGTTCGTCCCTTGCGAGTTTCCTTGGGCCGTGCTCGCTCAGAATGCACGCCTATTCGACTGGAAAGTCGCCACCTCATCGTCGACCAAGAGTCGGAGCGCTACTGAAATCATTTCTCAAATTCTATTTTCTCTTTCTTTCTATCTCTTTCAGGAAATAAAAATCCATTTTAAATAGTCATGGGATTTTTATTGAAATAAATTTCTAAGTAAATAAAATAAATCCGTAAAATTTCAAATGCATTGAGAAACATCAAACTTAATATTTAAACAATTTAAAAATCTCCAAAGGGCACATGCCCAGTTCAGTCAAATACAAAAATAAAATGTGCAGCAAAACACTAACAACCTCCTCGACGAGGTTTCAAAATAACTGAGTCCTCCATGATGTCCTCAACTCGTGCTGTCTCAGAAATCACTTGAAAAAGAAAGGGGGTGAGCTCAAGAGCCCAATGGATCATAATTACACATCACTAGCGTTATTTAAACTAGAAAACAAAACATGCAAACACTTTCATTACATTAGGCGTTTCACATATTTATTTGTTTTGTTATAACCTAAGAGCAGAAGAGTCCATAACCCTCTTGGTAAGCCCCTGTGATCCGGGAGTGAATCCGAGTACGCTATACAGCCATACCATGGGGACCACAACCTAAAGAAGGGGTAACGCTCTACAACCATTACCAGCTTCCAAAGACCATATCAGCTGTCACAGGCAGCTCTCTAGTGGGGATAACTACGATGCGCTTAGGGCTAGTCCATCGCAAGAAGACTTATGATGCGCCATTGGCTCGTCTATTGCACCAATACGTGTGTTCTTAATCGTCCTTTAATCTTCTTTAATTTCACAGTTCATTCCAAATCATGCCAATCATCCATCAACGTAAAATAAATTTCCAAATAAAGAAGTTCGCATGCTTGAATATTCAAGAAACACTTCAATGGAACTAACTATGCAAAATATTAAAGCAATATAACCAGTCATCATGGATTCACATTCATTATTCCAAACAAAAATTCACAAAATATCCTAACATACTTCTGGTTTCATTAAATGTAAACACATATCACGTTTTACATTCAAAGTCTAAATAAGGATAGGGAGTAAAGTAATCCCACCCACCTTAATTTCTCTAACGTCACTCGTGCCTTCGTGTCGCCTCAACAATTTTGATATGAAAGTAAAATCAAGATAATTCATTAATTTATTTTTTTTACATCAAAATCATCCATTCATATTCAAAGTAATTCTATTACAAACAAAATAAGACTTCTTAATATAATATCTATCATAATCACTAAAAATATTATTTGTCATTTGAAATTATTCTAAGCCTTCAAATCTCATCCATCGTACTCATTTTTTGGAAATAATTTATTTCCATTAATATCAACTTAGGGATTTAGGATTGAAAAGACTATATTTCTCTAAAAAATATTAGACTTCTTTAAATTTCCAAAATAATTAAAACAATAGGTTTTTAAAATATCTCTCTCAACCTTCGAACTCCTTTAACTTTGATATCCAACGTCCAACATCCACCCACACATCCACAAGCATAAGTAATGGTTCTAGCAAAATATAAATAAAGTTTCAAAATTCTAAATCTTATTTTGTGCGTCTAAAATCAACGAAATAGAATATTTTCAGCTTTCACAAATTTAGAAGTCTAGAAACGTATATATTATACATTTTCTACCATGTAAATTCATTTCTAATTAAATGAGAATTGTATCTGCAAAATCATATCTCAACCATCTATTCGAAATCTATATGCATCAAAATAATATTTCTACTAAAATATTGATTATGCTTCAAACTTCATATTTTTTTTGAAGGTTTTGATTCCCTAGTCTTCATTTTGCGCATCAAAATAATAGAAATAAATAAAATAAATAAATAAATCTCCAGCCGTCTAAGAAAATTTAGAAATCAAAACTATAAGAACATTGAAATCAATACTACGAACAT
Organism: Tinospora cordifolia; assembly: GCA_030144865.1. Classification (NCBI taxonomy): domain Eukaryota; kingdom Viridiplantae; phylum Streptophyta; class Magnoliopsida; order Ranunculales; family Menispermaceae; genus Tinospora; species Tinospora cordifolia. The sequence goes on along the minus strand of JAJIYU010008048.1, from coordinate 14,126 downwards.
GAAAATGTAAGAGCGTTGAAATCAATTTTTTACACTGTTAGGTTTTTCCTTGCGCACAGTCTACACAACTTTCACATTTGCAATTCCTTCGCGAAGCACGAATCAGCAGATGCAAGCACTAGTTGGATTTTTCGGCAACTTGCATAGCACGTTGCCCCTTTCCTTTGGTTCGTCTTCTTGAACACAAGCAAAATGCAACGTCAAAGATGGTGGACAACAGCTACACCTCGGCAGACAACAATAGCTAGAAAATGCAAAACAGAAGGCGCACAATGAAATCACGCACAAGCCACACTTCTTCGTTGTCCAAACCAAACTTCCAGATCTTAAAACACCATACATGCACCAGCTGCACCACAACAGTCAGCAACTCAGCAGCAGAAATTTGCTGATTGATTTTTTTTCTCTTCGTCGCACACCAAACAACACACGAACAGAACGGTAGGAGGTAGTTCTTCACAAATCGCGCACAGCAGCAAGTTACAACCCAACGGGAAGGGCAGAGCAACGAACTGCAAGGGCGAAGCAAACCAGATCTGGTTAGATCTTGAAACGGAATGGCAGTTGGTTGCAGATATGAGCTCAACTGAAGCGAACGTGGCTGTTCATAGCAGATCTGGCGTGATTTGAGGAGAAATGAGGCTGTTTGTTATAGTTCTAGCGAGATCTGGAATGCGATAGCTAATTTTTTGCAGATCCGACATGCTACAAACTAAATCTAGCGATGGCAAACCAGATTTGTGAAATGGAATGGCAGCCGACTGCCTGCTTCCTCTTCGTTCGCGAGATGCAGCTAAACTCCCTCTTTGTGCAACAAGATTTGGAACGTGTTGCAGATCCAGAACTAGATCTAGAATGTGGTGGCTGTGGATCAGACGAGGTCCGGCGAGATCGTGGCTATAGATCTTGCTGAAGAACCAGATCCGATGAGATCTAGTTTTTCTTTTTTTTTTTTTTTATATCAAATCCAAGAGAATATTTGGATGAAAAATCTGGACTTTTCTTTTTGTTTCTAGCTCTAGAACTTGAGAAAATAATGCAAATGATCCTCTTTTTTTGTGTATGCTTTGTTTGTATGTGTTCAAAAACCTAGAGCAATTTTTCCTTTTATATATAACCTCACTTAGATACTAATATATATTTTTTCTTCATATCATAATCTTTCATCCTTTTTTTGTGGTATTATTATTATTATTATTATTATTGTTATTATTATTATTTTTTTCAAATAGATTTTCTTTTCATTCTATTAACCCCATGATATTCAAAATGCACAATTTACATATATCTGAAAAAATATATCTTTTTTTTTCACCAAAAAAGTATATTATTATTATTTTTTCCGTTGCGACGTGCTTGCGTTACAAAAATTATGGCTATTACAATTTACTATCCTTAAAAGAATTTCGTCCTCGAAATTTAAGTGTACAAACCCCTATATGATGCTATCATGTCAGGTGTTCCTGGTAAAGAAAGCTGGGTATTTAGTTTGCATCTTGCTCTCCAACTCCCAAGTCGCCTCTTCCAAATCATGATGTCTCTACAACACCTTGACCAAAGGAATGTTCTTGGTCCTGAAACTCTGCACCTTACGGTCTAGTATTTTGACTGCTGGTTCTTCGTAAGTTGCATTGTCTCGAAGTACGACCTCTTCTCAGTGTATGACATGTGATGGGTCTGGCTCGTACTTCTACAACATCGACACATGGAATACGTTATGAATCGAGGACATATGATTTGGCAAGTCCAGCTCATAGGCGCACTCACCGACCCACTTGAGTATCTCGAACGGACCAATAAACCTCGATGCTAGCTTCCCCTTGATTCCAAACCGTCTAATCCCTTTCTGTGGACTAATCTTCAGGAAAACTCTATCACCGGGTTGGAACTCAAGAGGCCTTCTTCTTTTTTCTGCATAACTTTTCTGCCTATTCTGAGCTGTCATTAGCCTCTTATGAATTTTCTTTACTTGAGTATTCATTTCTTCTACCAATTCTGGTCCTGTAAGGACCTGATCCTCAAAGTTTGCCCAACAGGACAGTGATCTGCAGGGCCTACCATAGAGCGTTTCATATGGAGCCATCCGTACGCTCGCCTGGTAACTGTTATTGTAGGCGAACTCTGCCAAATGTAGGTGCTTGCCCCAGTTGCCCTTGAAATCAAGGACATACGCTCTTAGCATATCTTCTAATATCTGAATGACTCTCTCAGACTGCTCATCAGTCTGAGGATGGAACACAGTGCTCACGGTGAGTCTGCTTCCTAGCTCTTTCTGCAAACTCTGCCAGAACTGAGAAGTGAACCTCGAATCTCTGTCAGACACGATGGTCCTAGGAACACCATGGAGTCTTACAATTTCCTTGACATATAACTCTCCAAGTTTTCCAACGGGATCTATAGATCAAATGGGAAGGAAGTGAGCTACCTTCGTTAAGCAATCCACAATTACCCATATGGTATCTTTTCCTTTCTGACTCCTCGGCAGGCCGCTAACAAAATTCATTGGAATGTTATCCCACTTCCATTCTGACATTGGCAGTGGTTGCAACATCCCTGAAGGTTTCCTGTGCTCTGCCTTCACTTGCTAACATGTCAAACATCTAGAGACATACTAGGATATGTCCCTTTTCATGCCTCTCCACCAGTAGGTCTTCTTGAGATTTTGGTACATCTTGTCACCACCTGGATGCATCGTATACTTAGTTTGATGAGCCTCAATACTTCCAAAATAATATGCAAATGTTCAACCTGCTCAACCTTTGACCTAGAGTAGATCAGAATGTTATCCACATATACCATGACAAATTGATCTAGGTATTGTCTGAAGACTTTGTTCATCAGATCCATAACTGCAGCAGGTACATTGGTTAAATCAAATGGCATCATGGTGAACTCGAAGTGCCCATATCGAGTTTTGAAAGTTGTCTTGTATATGTCAGACTCTCTAATCCTTAGCTGGTGATACGCTGACCGTAGATCAATCTTGGAGAAATGAGTGACTCCCCTAAACTGATCAAACAGGTTCTCTATTCTAGGCAACGGGTATTTGTTCTTTATCGTTGTTTGGTTTAACCTTTGGTAGTCTACGCACAGTCTCAAGGATCCATACTTTTTCTTCACAAACAGTACTAGAGCTCCCCATGGCGATTCGCTAGGTCTGATAAATCCCTTCTCGCAGAGCTCATCTAATTGTATCTTCAGTTCAATTAGTTCTACCGGTGCCATTCTATAGGGTGGAATGGCTATGGGGTTAGTGCCTGGATGCAATTTGATCTTGAACTCCAATTGTCTATGTGGTGGCAGTCCCGGTAGATCATCAGGGAACAAATCCGCATATTCCCTCACTACAGGTATATCTTGTATTTCCCTAGACTTTTTAGTATCCTCTTCTAATAATTGCCTGAAGTCTTCTTTCTGTTTTATAGAATATAGCATGGCTAACATATGACTCTTTGGCAATCTCTGCATGTCCCCGTCTATCTTTAATACCTCACCAAATGGTCGCCTTACCATCACTCTTCGTCTCTGACAATCGATCTATCGTTGATATTGGGTCAGCCAGTCCATACCCAATATCACGTCATATCCATGAAAATGGAGTGTACGTAGATAAGCTGAAATTAGCTTGTCTCCAAACCTAAGGTCACATTTACCGTATTTCCTCGAACTCATAGTAGTCCCTATGGGTGTGGTTACATTTAATGTCACTGGCAATAGACTCGTAACGAAATGTAACCTATCTACTAGGTTCCTAGAATTAAAGGATCCAGTGGCACCCGAATCAAACAAAACTTGGACAGCAATGCCAAACAAAAGAAATGTACCTTCCACAGTTGGAGTGGGATTTGTTTGGGTGTCTACAGCATACAGATTGGCTTGCTTTCTTTGTGGTGGCTGTGGCTGTGTCTGCTGCCTCTGCTGAGGGCGATTACCCTGTCCATGAGTCTGTTATTGCTGCTGCTGGGGTGCTGGAGCCTGTGCTCTAGTAGGACAATACTTTACAATGTGCCCTTGTTGTTTGCCTATATAACACAACCCTAGCTTTCTAGCATGATCTGTCTGATAGTCTTTGGCACGGTCGGGTTGAGCCTGCTGTGCCTATGGCTGTTGTTGAAGCTGAGGCGCTTTGTGCCCCTCCTGTTTGCTCACCCTCTTCTGTGAAGCTCCCACAACCTTTTCTGAGCTAGTCCTCTTCTTAACCTTCAATGCTTGCTCAAACTCTAGGTCTCTCTCCAAGATCTGCACCCTCTCCACAATATCCATAAAGGTCGTCAACTTAAGCTGTGCCAAGATCTTTTTTATTTCCACTTTTAAACCCTCAATGAAATGATCCGTCTTGGATTGCTCATCCATGACCAAAGCAGGAGCAAATCTGGCCAACTCTGTAAATTTCTGCTCGTACTTTGTGACTGTCATAGTCCTCTGCTTTAGGTTGACAAACTCTAATTGCAATTGTCTCTTTCTTGCTGTGGAGAAAAACTTACTATAGAACCTTGTCTTGAATTCCTCCCAAGTCATAACTGTCTGATCAATGGTGGGGTCGTTCACAATCATCTCCCACCAATGGTAGGCGGTCCCTACCAACTGATGCACTGCCAATGCCACTCTCCTGGGCCCCTAGGCTCCCATAGCGTCCAAGTGCTTATTCATTTCTGTGAACCACCTGTCTACTACCGGATAATCACCAATCCCCTCAAAAGTACTGGTACATAGTTTCTGGAACTCCACCAATAGGTCCTTATGCTCCCTATCAAACCCAACAGGCCTATTCTGTGGTACTGCCTCCGTGGAAGTGGACCCCTAACGGACCTGAGCCTGAGCCTTGCCGGTGGCTCTGTCGATAGATGTGGTTGTACCGGTATTGATTGCCGTGGTGATGCTGATGGCTATTGGGTCCTCATAGCCTGCTTCACTGCCCTCTGCATCATCTCGGTGATGGCCTTTGACTTCAATTTAACCACTACCGGTGCCGGTGTCACAAGAGTGCCCTCATCACTATGCCCTGTCTCGGCTCCATCCCTGCCTCTAGTCGCACCTCTCCTAGGTCTACCTCGACCTCTTTGCATTATCTACAAGTCAAAGATCTATTTTAGAATGCAATAATTTAATTTATTGAAGCAAAAAATTTTCAGTATCCATCAATACCCTTCACGTCATCGTGCTATCGTAACTCTAAATTCATGTATCTAAGTTTTCAATTTGTTTAGTGGCCTAGGGGTTTATGCGCCTAAGTCAATAATTAATATGTTTGCTTTTAGGTACAAGAATTTGTGTATCAATACTCAAAATAATCATACCATATATATAACATACACGCACATAATAACCAATCAAACAATGCACGCTGGCATAAAGGAACCAAACAATTCCATTACGGCTAGTATAATTTCGCTAAATCCAGGCCTCTAAGGATGACACAGGACCCACCGTACCCGACCGTCCCATACCAATAGAATACAGTGCGTGCAAGTTCTTCCAAAGAGTCTGTGCAGTGTCCAATACAATTTTCCAAGTGTCTTGCTCCTTAAGGCTGACGCAAGACCCACCATACATCACAGTCTCATACCAGTAGAATACAGTGCTTACAAGTTCTGCCCAAGAATCGATCACTCACCATACATGGTCCATCAATCTCCGAGTCTAGGATTCCTCTATACCCCGAAACCCCTATGTGTCCCATATCACATAGAGATCAAGGATACAAGATCATCCCGATCTCGTGTCTTAACCAATCAAGTGTTTGTTTCACACATTTTCAGTCTCTAGCTTGTGTCCCAAAAGCTTTTATTTACTTTTATGATCCATTGTGCCTCCCTGGCAATACCCAGTCTCTAACTAGACCTATGGTCTCAATACTTGGCTAGCTGATTCGTCTATTGAATCACCAAGTTCAAACTCTATCTCACCTTTATGTGATGCCATCGTTCCCGAGTTTTGGACCTTTCCTGAATAGAGCTCAACCTGTGAGGCCACTACCGAAGTAGAGCTCAACTTACAGAGCCACTACAATACTTTCGTCCTACCCCGATTAGCAACTCAAGTACGTTTACATCACCTAAATCTTTGCTAGACTTATATCCACCTAGTAAATGGATTCTACTCATTTTATCCACTTTTCCTTGGGCCGCGCTCGCTCAGAATGCGCGTCTATTCGACTGGGAAGTCGCCACCGCATCGTCGGCCGAGAGCCGGAGCGCTACTGAAATCATTTCTCAGATTCTATTTTCTATTTCTTTCTATCTCTTTCAGGAAATAAAAATCCATTTTAAATAGTCATGGGATTTTTATTGAAATAAATTTCTAAGTGAATAAAATAAGTCCGTAAAATTTCAAATGCAATGAGAAGCATCAAATTTAATATTTAAACAATTTAAAAATCTCCAAAAAATAAAATGCGCAGCAAATACTAACAACCTCCTCGGCGAGGTTTCAAAATAACTGAGTCCTCTGTGATGTCCTCAACTCGTGCTGTGTCAAAAATCACCTGAAAAAGAAAGGGGGTGAGCTCGAGAGCTCAGTGGATGATAATTACACATCACTAGCATTATTTAAACCAAAAAACAAAACATGCAAACACTTTCATTACATTAGGCGTTTCACACATTTGTTTGTTTTGTTATAACCTAAGATCGGAAGAGTCCATAACCCTCTTGGTAAGCCCCTGTGATCCGAGAGCAAATTCGAGTACGCTATACAACCATATCGTGGGGACCACGGCCTAAGGAAGGGGTAACGCTCTACAACCATTACCAGCTTCTGAAGAACATATCGGCTGTCACATGCAGCTCTCTAGTGGGGATACCTACGATGCACTTAGAGCTAGTCCATCGCAAGAAGACTTACGATGAGCCATTGGCTCGTCCATCGCACCAATACGTGTGTTCTTAATCGTCCTTTAATCTTCTTTAATTTCACAGTTCATTCCAAATCATGCCAATCATCCATCAACGTAAAATAAATTTCCAAATAAAGAAGTTCGCATGCTTGAATATTCAAGAAACACTTCAATGGAACTAACTATACAAAATACTAAAGCAATATAACCGGTCACCATGCATTCACATACATCATTCCAAACAAAAACAAAATATCGTAGTATACTTCTAGTTACATTAAATGTAAACACATATCAAGTTTTACATTCAAAGTCTAAATAAGGCTATGGAGTAAAATAATCCCACCCACCTTAATTTTTCTGGAGTCGCTCGCACCTCCGCGTCGCCTCAACAATTTTGATCTGAAATTAAAATCAAGATAATTCATTAATTTAATTTTTTTTTACATTAAAATTGTCCATTTGTATTTAAAGTAATTTTATTACGAACAAAATAAGACTTCTCAATCTAATATCTATGTTAATCTCCAAAAATATTATTTGTCATTTGAAATTATTTTTAAGAGTTCAAATCTCATCCTTCGTACTTATTTTTAGAAAATAATTAATTTTTACTAATATCAACTTAGGGATTTAGGATTGAAAGGACTATATTTCTCTCAAAAATATTAGACTTCCTTAAATTCTCAAAATAATTCAAATAATAGGTTTTTAAAATATATCTCTCAAACCTTCAAACTCCTTTAACTTTGATATCCAATGTCCAATAAATTTAACGAGTAAAAAATAAAAAATAATATATAATAAAATAAAAATAAAAATAAAAAATAATAGTTGAGGGAGTTGTGTAAGGGTACTCCATTGTAGTTGCCCTTGGCTTGATAAGATTGATGATAATTAAAGACACTAACAGCTTTACCCTTCAAGAGAGCAAATCTATGTTATGATTTATGTTATACGATATTGTAAATGAGAAAGAGAGAGCCAAAAAAAACAAAGAGAGAGAGAGAGAGAGAGAGAGAGAGGAGGAGCGTATGATAATTTCTTCAATGGTAGTAAGCAAGTAAGATTGAGTGGGAAACAAAAATAACAAGAACAATAATGATATGATGATGGCGATTATTGTTGGATAGAAATGAGGTTATGATATTAAAGGGAAAACAAAGGAAATGGTGCTTTCAATTTGGTTAGAAAAATTGGAAAAGCTTCAATCACATGTAAAAGGACAGAGCCTCTTTGCTTTAGTTAGTCCCACATCATTTGAGGATACTCACTCCGCCTGCTTCCGACGGATAAACCGGACTTGAGACCGCCGAGTCCACCTTTCGCAGTTGCGCAGTGAGCTCAAAGCGAACTATTCTTTCGCCTTTTGCTAAAGAATACCGTGTGCTCGCTGCACACAGCGGCATACGCTAATTTGTGGAGGGTTCATCACATAAAATAAACCCACACCAATTCAAGGCTCAAGATTTATTAATTTGCATGAGATAATGTGGTAATCGGTAGGCTTGTTTTACAGGTAACTGTAGACGGTTCACCTGGTCAAGTTTAATAGACATTTTGGGTTTCAACAAAATCCCAGTTCTCACCTTTGCGGTTGGCGTTCAGTTTTCGCCCCCCTCTAAATGAGAGTAAATAAACAAGCAATCTCTCTACAACTAAAACTGCAAGCATCTACATCTCTGTCTTTTTAAAAGATCTTGGCTTTCATTTGGCAGGCAACGCTATTAACGGTATTGTTCAACAATGTAAAACAGTGGGGCAATCAAAAAGTTCTTCTATCGTGGCTATGTGAAGATTTAGAGGGAACCAATTATAAAATAGAATTAGAAATCATTGAAGGGCAAGTGACGGTTCTTTTTCTATATGAAAAATGTAACGAACTGCAACGACTCTCAAATTTAGAAATGTATATTAATAAATTTTTTATTTACTGTATTCAAACATGTATAGCTGGGAGTTAGAATAAAAAAAAAATGAGGAATGATTGTAGTACTGCAGTCATATACCACAGTAGTCGGACTGTAATAGTTATGTTAGGGCACAAAAAATATGAGGATAAATATGAACTTTTTAGATTTTTCTCTCAAATTTTGACCAAGATTATGAGTCATTAACCTGGGCATGTAGGAAGTGTCTCAATCTTGTAAATCATAGGAGATGGTAATCCCCGGCGTTTTAAATACTCTTCCTTGAATCAAATAATACTCATTCACATTTGGGTATGTTTTGAGTGTTTGGATGTGTTTGGAGCTTGAAAATCAAGGTTTTTTGTAGTCAAATCAAGGTGACTGTGATTGATAGCCCATAAGAAAATAAAAATTAAAAAATTAAAAACCCTGGTAATTTTGTTATCACCTGGTAATCTGGTGATAACTCACTAATTACGAACAACATGTAATCATTTTAATCAAGTAGTAAATCATGGAGTTCCAAGATAGAAGTATGGTAGATTTGGGCATGAAAGTAAAGAACATTTATTAAACCAAATTAAAGTAGTAATTTGAGTAACATGTAACGAGCTAGTTGGCATGTGTGGCAGTGATTAAACAAGCCAGCTAAGGAAAAGCGTAAAAGGGGGAGCAAGGAGGGGGGGTTGAAAGAAGATGGGCAGGGTCAATAGGTGATCAAAAAGGCCCATGTCACAGGTTAATGGCCTTCATTGCACTTAAAATCTGGGTAGAGGGGTAAGGGTTCGCGCGCCCCTGCCATATATGAAGTGAAATATCCATGTTTTTATTATCTTAATATAAGAATGTGATGTAGTTAGATTATATACTCTGTTTGAGTGTTTTCCCTGTCATATTAATTGGCGTTGAAAGCTTTCTAGTGGATAATTAAGAAGGCACATAACTTGGGTTGGTGACCTATATTGTACTTTGGAGGGGCACCAACCTAAGATTTCCCCATCTCCTCAAGTAGGAAAGTCTATGTCGTGATTGAGAAGGAACATAAAGTAGGTTGGTGGCCGATATTGCACTTTGGAGGGGCACCCACATGAGTGTCCCTAAGTGTGAAAGTCTGTATCATAATTTGTGATGTAGTTTAGTTTTATTTTTTTCCTTTCTGGTTTATATTAAATTATTTTGTAAGATTCCTTATTGGTTTGGTTCCATTCTATTGTATTGTTTTTAATCTTTAATGGAAGAAATATTGTCTAATTAAATTTTTAAGTTTGTGAATATATATGCACTATGCATTCAACCCATTTTAGTTGTATGTTAGCTGCTGCTGCATCACCTTCTTGTTCAATCCTTTTAACTTTCAAATTTTCATTTGTATATATTCATGCATACTCAAATAATTTTACAATTGATATAATTACATAAAGTGAAATTCCTACTCTTTCATTATTTAATTAATCAAAGATTGTAAATAATATATTAATAAATAGAGATGTGTTTCAACCACATCCCACTTCCTCCAATAGTATCTTTATCCCATATCAACAACTTAACAAACAACACTTTTACTATTATATGCTTGAAAGGTGTGCGTATGTGATGCTGACATCACTTGATCTTGTAATTACTCTCCTTTCATATTGAATTTTTTTTGGCCCTCTTTATTTTGATTATCATAGAAAATTTATTTATTGTGTTTGTTTTTTTATCTTAGGAGTATATGCACAATATTAAAGGACATCGATATAGAGGACAAGAATCTAAAACATATTTCGCAAGATCAAAAAAGCATAGATTGTGAGCTGCAAAATTAAGATTGCCCGTTCATCCTTCATGTGTTAAAGGCCAGTGGGCACTCGTTACTCGTCGATCTTCCCATAAGTGTTTGAGTATAATTTCATGTTTTGAATGATCCTTACAAGCTCTTCTTAATGCTTGTTCTTATGTATTTTAAATAGTTTAATATAAGTAATTTTAATGTATTTAGAAAATAATACTATCATAATTAATTATACACTTAATTTAAAACTAAATATTAACTAATATTATATTTTACAATAAAAAGGATGCATGTTATAATTCACATGAGTACACTAGTTAAAAATAAATAGATTTTTTTTTCTTCAAAAACTTTCAATTTGCAATTATAAAGTACAATATTTACCAAATTTTTTCAAAAACAAATATTTTACAAAGATAAATATAGTAGCCACAAACACTTGTTTTCAAAAAAAAAAAAAAAATCTTATATTTTATTCAAGTTCACTGAAAAAAATCATTTGTACCTAGAAATTATTTTATGCTTTTCAACTATTCCTTGGCTAAAATTAACAAAAAATTTAGTTATAAGTCTAGCGATTAGTTGCTAAAAAGGCAATTTAAATACAAACAATTATTATTATAAGGATAAAGTGCAAAGTGCCAAAATATTACTAAAGTTAATTTAGTTGGCCAAGTAGGCGCTCCCAATTAAGGACACTCATAGATGATAAATTGGAATTTTTTTTTCTTAGCTGAGCACTTTCTTAGTAGAGTAGTTTTTGTTAGGTACACAAAATTAGCTCAAGGGACACTATCTTTATTATTTGTAAGAAAAAAGGTATCATCAAAAAAACTATTTTCGACCATATAATTAATTTATGACATATTGAAATTACACGTATCATTTGTTTAATTATTCACTTATTATGGAGTTCAATTTTTTTTTTTTTTGTTTGAGAAAAATACTTAACTTTTACATATGTAATTGCTAATTACAAATTTGATGAATACATGTATTAAAAGCAGGAAGATATTCTTCCATCGAGACTTTTAATCTGGAACTTTGATGCTCATCTTTGCAAGCAAAATGGGGGGCAAAGGGCCTCTAAAGCTAGGGTAATGCCTTCTCTGATTACCATGATTTCAACTAAATCAATATGCAATTTACCTTAAATATAGTTTAGACTGCAGGCTGCAACTCGCGTATATGAAGCTGCAATCACTAGTAATCTTCGGTCCCAAATTGTTACTAAAAGATGCAGCTGGACCACCCTCTTTTCAGAAAAAGCTAACACTTGTGGGGGTTGCCATGATTTCAACTAAATCAATATACAATTTACCTAAAATATAGGGTGTTATCACTAGTGCAACCTTCACCTTTCATTTCAGATAAAAGCTCCACCCTCGTACCACCACCTAACCTAGTTTTGCTCTTGATTACGAACATTGTTTGCTTGCGTATTTCTTCGTCTCCCACTTGCTTCTTAACAATAGGATAAAAGGGACTTCTGCCCATCTAGCTAATTACTCTCTTTGACAGCGGTTGTGGACTCAGATGGACTAACAGCGTTCATGCACTTATTCCGGTAGATCAATCTCTTCTCCTTGTCACTCTCGGATTTGGGGTGCTAATGCTTATGTCCTTGTGATCATCCTAGCTGGATCAGTTGGAGAGGTGATTATTTCTAAACTATTATCCATATAAATAACTCCAATAATAAAAAAAACTTTTGAATAATCAGTTCAATCACTTGAGAAATCAGGATGCTTTATTTCAAAAAGAGAAAATGGAGATTGGGGAAGCATGGTCTTGATAAAGTAGGTTGCACTGATACATATATAATGTCAAGCGACAGAACCTCAAAGAAAATTTTAGTTTTGTAATGAAATTTCATTTGTAACCAGGAGAGCATACACATACAAAAGTAAGGTTGTGCATGCAGATACTGTTTAAGGAATAAGCAAATGCATTAAACCCATTTTGTGGTGGTGGAGATGGGAGAAAAGGCAGAACTTTATGTTGATTGCATTACTTACAAAGAACAGAGAAATCAAACAACACACATGAGAATGAACGTATGGTGTTGGAATGATAACCAATAGAGGGGTCAGATTTAACACAGCCAGAAGTAGCTACTTCACAATTTCTAACAAGGGTGCGCATATACAGACAATAGTGAGAACATTAATCTTTAGACTAAACTTTGGCAGGGGCCGCGCGAACGCGTACCCCCTCTACCACAAATTATGACGTAGACTCTCCCACTTGGGGAGATCTTAGGTGGGTGCCCCTCCAAAGTGCAATGGAGGTCACCAACCTAGGCCATGGACCTTCCAGATCATCCATTGACCCCGTCCAGGTAAGTATGTTCTGTTACGCCCATTCCCTTCTAATTTCTACAACTCTCTCCTTACTTCTCCTTTTGCACTTTTCCTATGTGGGACTAAAACTGCAGTGATTGTTTCCTTGTGGAATTTGCCAAACTAGTTCCAAAGTTTGCGGCTTTTACCGTAACAAGCAAATCACTTGGAGCATAACCATAACAACCATGAAATCTAATCTTTGGGCCATCTCGCCACGGCAAAGATGCTTAATTAGATCAGAGATAAGAACACCAAATTCCAGCAAATGCTTTTCAAAAGACAAGACCCCTGCAACACAAAAGTAGTCCAGCTCCTTATCTCTCATTGTTTTCGGTATTGTTGGCCTTGTTCTGCGTTTCTTATCAGCATTACCCCACATGATAACATCATCCTGATTAGGATTTCACCACATCTCCATAATGCCTTCTATCTCCATAAAATCGAAAACCACATGCCCATAACTCAAGAATCAACACAGGGACCATCTTTGGAAGAGACAGACGGACTAAGTATAGCAGAAGATACTAATTGAAGTAGAAAATTAATTATACGTTCTCTTTTACAGGCAGTAAAGGGATAGCTCACTTGAGCGTATAACTACTACAGGTAGAGCTCCCAACCCCATCTACCACGCCAAGCATTTGGTAATGCTAGCATCTGCAACGAAGTAAGCGAATATGTAAAACACACAGAAATTATACTGATTTAAAAAGGAGGAGACCCAAAATACCTTTAAGTTAGCCCTTGGTTGAGGGTCTCGCCTTAGGGGGCAGACCCTTCAAAAAATTAGCGTATGCCGTTGTGTGCGGCGAGCACACGGTTTCTTTAGTAAAAGGCGAAAGAATAGTTCGCTCTGTGCTCACCGCGCGGCTGCGTGAACGAAAAGTTGAAGCAACGGTCTGTTTTGTATGTTGGAGACAGATGGTAGTGCTTATTCAGAACTGATGTGGGACTAAAAGAAGAAGCAACTACATACGCCAGCTTAACTACTGCACGTGTAATTGAAACTTTTTCAATTTTTCTTACCAAATTGCGACACCAGTATTTTCATTCCATTTTTACCTCTTCAACGTAAAGAATCATCCTGCTGCTACTGCTACTACTACTACTACTATTATTATTATTATTATTATGTGCTTCCACCACATTCGTGCTTGCTTTTTACCATTGAAAAAATTATGGGGTTCAATTTCTCCATTTTTGGCAAGTTACTCCATCATCTTCGGCAACATGATAAAAACTATAAGACGATGGTGAAATAG
>JAJIYU010008047.1:0-18428 GCA_030144865.1 Tinospora cordifolia | reverse complement strand
CTTGATTATGTCAAATGTCAGTAATATTTGTATTATCAAAAGATGTTTATGGAGCCCACAAAATTATTCATAACTCTGATAATGAAGCAATGTTTTCAGATTATTGTATTTTATCTCTTGGATATGAACTGTTGAAACTAACAGATAAATGAAGAAAAGAAAAAGTAATATCCTCAGTTCTCAGATAGAAAGCAGGACTGACTGCAATCAGAAGAAATGATGTCTCAAGCTACGAGACAATCACGTCACCTATGACGTATGTGATAGAGAAAGAACGAGAGTTGGGGGTGTTACATTTATGGTGACCAAAGCTTTTAATAAATATAGACTTCATGGATAATCTTCCTAAAAAGTCGGATGTCCAATTGTTAAATCACCTAGTGAGTTCAAAAATAATAAGTTACAACTCATATCACTATTAACAAGCCCAAATTCAAAATTCTTGATAACAATAAAACTTTTTAAAGCTTATCTTGTCAATAACTCATACTAGATAACATTTTGAAATCCTGATTATATCAAACTCAACTATCAAATTTTCAAAAGTAAAAGATAAACAACTTGACTGAGTCATAATCTATTCCAACTAAGTTTTGACTATTTTATAAACATATATAAAGTGTAATTAACCCAATCATCTCCCCTTTTGGCTTTGTTAGTGACAAAATAAGTAGACAAAATTTGGATATCAATTATCACCATTTTGCTAAAAAAAAAGGGCATAAATTGACCAACTATTCACCGCAATGAAGAAGACAAAGATATGTAGATCATCGTATACAAAAAGAACTTGACTAGGAATAAGAAGTACCAATTATATTCACACACAATCTTCACACAAAAGTAAAATGTACCTACCAGTTTTAAAGTGATAACACCTATTCACTAGCATTTATCAGTACATTGTTTATGAACAACATATATGCAGCAGAAGCAAAACAACTAATAACAATATGAGAATTACCATACAGTTGCAATCACCAAAAGATTCTCCTTTTTTGTTACAAACAAAGTCTAAACACATCAAACCAACATCATCATCAATAAAAAAACCGCATGCTTGATGTCAAAATAGTTGAACTCATTGTTGGGCATTAACAAGAACAATCAAAACATTCTTTGAACATATTTATTAACACCAAAAGAATAGAAGAGATAATTCAAAGGCATATGCAAATATCGATAATGTAATACGAACTTTCTTAAAAATGAAATTTACTTGTTTCAATTAAAAGAAAAAATAAAAATAAAAACACTCTATCCTTTATAGCATCCAAATACTATGACAGAGCATTCAAGTCACTTGAAAATTATGTAAAGAAGAAAATATTTCGCAATCAAAGAAGATTGATGCACACCATCACAAAACTAATAATCAAGCATACCACAAACAACTCTATGAAGCACTTGATTACAAACTTAGTCCACCAAACCAGCCCATGAATGAAAGTCACTTTCAAAGTAAGTGATTAAGGAGATTGATGAGATGATGCGACAAAAAAGGGATTTTTGACTTGATTATCCTTTAAAATTAAAAAATTACCAAGATGTCACTACTTTGAAACTAATGACTCTCTTGCCCTATATTTGTATAATCAGCATCCAACGAGGAAAGGAGATGACCAACTATTAAAGGCTTCTAAAAAAAAGGCCTTTAGTACAAAATCTCATTTGTAATAAAGGTGTCTTTTGTATAAAATTTCATTTGTACTAAAGGCTTATTTTGTAAAGATGCATTTATCCATTTGTACTAAAGGCGTTAAAGATACGTTTATCGCCTTTACAATAGTAAAAAAGAAAATTTTCATTTGTCCCAAAGACGTCTTTACAAAAAAACGCTTTTAGTACTATAGTAAAAATTTTTTTCACATGTGTCACTGTAGAAATATCTTCAATCGAAGCACCTTCATAGAAGATGCCTTCAATTGAAAGGTAAAAAGTACACATGAAAAGTCTTAAAAAACATCTTCACTGCGTATTACATAAATTTATTGTTGTAAAAAATAAACTTGCATAGTCAAAGGAAGCGGAGAGCAAGTGAAGATAGGTAGTATAACGACAGGTGAACTCAGATGGCAGGTGAATATAAGCACAATGGAAGAGTAAGGAACCAAACAATAGGAAGAAGGAAAAGATCTGAATCAAAGGGGAATGATAAGGAATGGGAACGAGCCGAATGAGAAGAAAGAAGAACGAATTTGGAGGAAGAGGAGTGAACCAAAAGAGAACGAGAAGAATATGGTAGTCACACGCCTCGCTTGAAAATTTATAATTTTAGTTACTCCAAGATAACATTTTCATCGAGAATTTTACCATTTTTCATGGAGTGTCATGGAATTTATAATTTCGCCCCTGGTGCCTTTGCAGTCATCTCTGCAGCATTTGTGGCTAAAAGTGACGCTCAGGACATCGACATATATTGTGTCGGAGGTGCTTTCTCAGCAAGAATGCGACGACAAGGTAATTTCGTGATTTCTTGTTGGTTTTTGGGTCAAGTGTGTGTGTGCGCGCTTTGAGTGAAGTTTGTTCACTTTGTCTCGGTGTCGATTGGTATGACACTTATGGTATGATATGTCTAGTTTCAATGAGTTGTTTTAGTACCTAACCAAGCTCTCTCTCTCTCTCTCTCTCTCTCTCTCTCTCTCTAATAATTGGTGGTTGATTTGCCTTTAATTTTGGACGTCCAAGTCTACCCTTGTTCTATCATTTTCAAGCAATAGGAATTACCTGAACAAAGTGTTGTTTTCGTGCAACACACATTTCATTATGTAGCTATGTGTATATATAATATAAAAAAATGTATATTTCTTATTTGTTGACTTTCTATAGCAATTTTAACTTATTGTGATATGTTCAATTAATTGATCTTTTTGTTCAAACTTTATTATTTTTGTTATATAATCTTACTTAACCCTTACTAGTGTATTTGTTTGTAAAATTATTGTTTTTATCATTTTTGTTGTCAATAAAAGTAACTTTATCTTGAATTTAAATTGAGATTTACTATACATACAAATTTACTATAATTGATGAACATTATTGATGTGTGACTTTTTGCATGTTTGTTCCTAATTTATTGGTCCATTTGTAATTTTATTAACTGTAATTTTTTGTTTAAAAATTTTTGAGATTTATGTAAAGTGTAGAAAAAACAAAACCCTTCTTGTTATATTTTACTATGCTATGAATGTTAGAGTTATATTTCTTACATAAATTTACATGATGATGACTTTATTGTTTTATTACATTTAGGTGTTAGATAGGTTTGTTTTGGTGATTTGTTATATTGATGGTTCTATAATTCATGGCCCACAAAGAGCATTAAACCATAAACCACCAATCAATGTTTTGAGAGTTTTGATGGATATTGAACTTGAAGAATTTGAAAGAGTTATTTGAAGTGCATGTGGGATTTCTGTCCCTTTTTTTGGACAACATGAGATTAAATTATTTGGTTGTTCCAATTAGAACTGAACAAATATTAAAGATCATTCTTTCTATAGTAGAAAAGCTCTCACCTTCTCATAGTATGGAGGTATACATTGAAGTAATGCATGTCAGTCGAAGCCAAAATATAGATGATGGGGGTTGCCAACACCATGATGATTTTGTTGCGCCTTGTACACAAAGATCAATGGAGACCATTGATCCATCTACAATTTCTCCTTTTGAAAGGTGCAAGGCAAGACATGCCCAATGCTTTTGGATTTGTCAACCCTAGTATACATCTATCTAATATGATATGATGATGATTATGTGGATGATAGTGCACACCTTAACGAATACAATGATTACAGTGATGAAGAAAATTACGAAGATGATCAATCGCAGACGGGTAAGTCCATTGATATACGTGATCAATTGTTTAATGTAATTGAACACGATGATTTATAAATATGTAATGGGCTAAGCATAAAGCATAATGAAGTTGAAGATAGTGAAGTGCACGATATTAAAGATTCATCATAGCCTTCAATGATTGGTGTTGTGGTTCCTTCCCCCCAATTTATGAAATTTAATCACCAAGCTATGATTCCATTGTCAGAAGGTCATCACAACGTTTCTATGAGATGGAATGACTCACATTTCCTAGTAAAGAAAATTTACAATATTGTGTAAAATGATGTTGCATAGGCAAACTATACAATATGTTGCGATTGACTTATAACCCAACTCATAGTCTAATTAAATGCAAGAAAACAAACTCCACTTACAGCAAACAGAGCCCATGGACAAAACAAAGTGGTTAGTAGCAAATAGATGGTCGATAATGATTTTAGTCGGCCATGGACATCAAAAAACCAAAAAAATTCAAACGGGCTTTGATACCACAATAAATAAAAAATAATAAAGCAAAGCTTCTGGATATAAATTTCTTCTCTAGATATTGAAACAAATAATGAAGATATTTATTTATAATAAAGAAGAAGATGTTACAACCATTAGATAGAAAAAAATATGACTTTATCTCGACCCTTAATACAGTAACAAACTCTCCACTTATAATAACAACAATAGGAACTATGTGAGAGACACCAAGACCGTTGGAGGCCGTGTTATGCTGCTTCTTCTTCTTAATACGTTTCTCTAATACTATTAAAAAAACTGATCAAAATGAGCCATTATTGTCCAATAATCGCATAATTTTGCTGTAACATCACATAGAAGAATTAAAAGATATTCCAAAACAGCATAACATTTGCCATTTTTTTTTTAAATAAGCATTTTTCTGATGCAATCCACGTCATGAAATCTGTAGAATAAATGTGTATGTACACGCTTCCTTGTATACCGTAGCTTCACAGAGGATCCGCGGACGCGGGGGGTGCATAGCGTCAGGCTTCAGCTGTTCCTTGGCTCCACTGGAAAGAAAACCCTGACCAACGTTTTCGACTCGGAAAGGTCTAAACCCTAGACACCATACTGGGGTTTATGCCCTTCCGCTCAATCGTAACTTCAATGGCTTTCTATCTTGTTTAACAAACTCAATTTATTGAGAATCAGATCGAGACTTGAAGCTCAACCATGGCAGCTTCGAGAATCTCCTCATGCGCAGCGGTGGCTGCTGCAGTCGCTTCACTTTCCGCGTATTCCAGTCGAGCTCACGCCGACAGTTCTTTTCGTTTCTCTCCTTTCTCTTCTTCTCAGTCTTCGCAAAGCGCTCCGTCGGTTTCTCCGAAATCAGAATCGAAGCCTTCCGCCGAGGATTCTAAAGGCGGTTTGTCTGGTTTTGATCCTGAATCTCTGGAGAGAGGCGTCAAAGCTCTAAAAGAAATCAATAGCTCTCCTTACGCTAAACAGGTTATTATTCTTGTGCTTCTGAGGCTGTTTTTCGTGTAGTTTGGTCGTGAAAATCTTGAATGACTTAGTAAATTCCTGGTTTTATCAGGTCTTCGACATTATGAGAAAGCAGGAGGAAACTCGTTTAGCAGAGTTGGCCGTTGAGAAGGCTTACTTCCAGGCAATGCAAGCTCAAGAGGAAATTGTGCGGTTTTTTCCCGTTCGAAATTTTAGTTGACAAATATTGTTTAAATTCATTGTTTGCTAAAATAGAGATGATTTAGAGATGTATAAATGAAGAACGAGCTTGGCATGTTCTACTCTTTTTGAGTCGGTTGAAATTTGTGTGTTTGAATCATTTCCATCTCAAGAAGATAGACATGGTGATGGTTGGAGATTATATATTCAATAGAGGCGGTAGATATATTTTTATTTGTTATTGATTATCTGATCGGTGACCAAAAAAAAAAAAAACTCTTGGAAATTCAAGCTCACAATTTTTTTTCATCAAGGTTTTGAGACCGAAGTTATATATGCTTGACCATTGGAGTATGAGCTTGATTTCTCCAAGTTGACATGCTTGAAATCATTCAAGCAAAAAGCCTAGTGACATCTCTCTAGACAAATCATATTCATTTTCTGATATGTTTCATGGCATCTACATGGTTCTAGAATGGTAGCCAGATAATTCCATTTTTGACATATTATGACCCCTTTAAACATGTGATGCATGACGTTGTTAAAATCAAGTGGCCATTATCACAAGCTGCGGTTTGAAGCATATTTGATTAAATTGTTTTTTTTGGAACATTCTATTCTTTCGGAATATTTAATATAGTGAACTTAAAATTTATTATTTTCCTCACAATGGGCTTTTTTCTGAATTCAGGAGAAGCAACGTAAAATGGCAGAAGAACAGAGGAATTTAGTACAACAACAAGCACAAGCGAAGGCACAAATGGCAAGATATGAGGATGAGTTGGCTAGAAAAAGAATGCAGGTACCACAAACAAACCTTTTAAGCGGTATCACTTTGAACCATTGCATATTTTCCAGTGTTTAAAAGGCACCAAGACAATATCTTGTGGTTTGCATTATTTAGGCTAGGCGTAGCCTAGGGAAATCCTAGGCGTGGCTTAAGTGATCATATAAATATTGATTTATAGGCCACTGGATAATTAATTAATTGTTTGCATGTTTCTGAACAATTCTTACACATAATACATATCTTATATATTTTATGATAAATGTTAAATTTCAATAAAATGATAAAAGAAATACTCCATGTTAACCAGAATTGCGTCAACAAATTTGAACTCATGCCATAATAGTCATTATCAAGATATTTTGATGAAATTGGAAGCTTTCCTGTATGTCAAACCAAAAAACAAAAAAAATGTTCGATAGCAAAGTCAGTTGTTGGACAGTTGCCAACAGTTAATGGAGATCTCGATGACCTTTCTTGGTCAAAACAAATAGAAAAAATAAGCTTAGGAAGAGAAATGTTCAATGGTTTAGTATTGAAAGTGGGACGTTTGCTTTTGACTTTTCCTTCAAATTAAAGATGAAAACCCGACCCCCTTTCTTCTCCCTCCCTTCCTCCCTCGTAAACTTTTTAAAAATTTATATTATCCCCACTGCCTTAAAAACACTGATATTTGCATGACTTTGGTGTTCCATGAGATGTTGACTGGGTTTGAATGAGCTGAGAAAAGAAAGTTCTTTGCTAAGTTGAACAGTTCACTGGAGTAAAGGCCACATGACTCATTAGCAAGTGGCCAGTTCAAACAATTTATGGTGATGGAGGGTGAAGACTTCGTACTTTAAGCTTTCATATTTACGAAAGCGGTTGCTGTGATTCTTTAATACTTGTTTATACTCTTACTATTGCACCAATGCACTGACCAGAAGAGTTCACTGCTGTCATGGTGACCATAGTTGTTTGGCAATGACTCTTCTCAATTTTTTTTTCAAGAAATTCCAGCCACCATCATCAATGTGATCAAATAAGCTCTTTAACAAATTCAGGAAAAACTTGTTCAAGATTGTGATTGATTTGGCATCCTTCATTTTAGTACCCCATTTATGTGCTGCTAGAGCATTAAATATTTTAGCCTTTTTTTTTAATTGGACTTTTGGCAAGAATTATATTTAGTGGTTTGCAGACTGATCATGAAGCCCAGAGGATGCATAATGTTGAGCTGGTTAGGATGCAAGAAGAATCATCCATACGAAAAGAACAGGCAAGACGCGCCACAGAAGAGCAAATTCAAGCGCAGCAACGCCAAACAGAGAAAGAGAGAGCTGAAATAGAACGTGAAACAATTAGAGTGACGGCTATGGCTGAAGCAGAAGCTCGAGCTCATGAGTCGAAATTGACTGAAGAATATAATCGGAGAATGCTTGTGGAAAGAATGAATGGTGAAAGAGAAAAATGGCTTGCCGCAATCAATACAATTTTTGGCCACATTGAAGGTATATTACAAAAACACTTGCGGTGTTATTTCTTTCTTAATGTTTGTTATCCAGAACGGCTAAGCTATCTTCTCGTAAAATTTACTAGTTTGATCTGAAAGAGTTTTTAAGGCAGAGATTTTACAACCTTAGAATGTTTTCTTGCACAACATTGACACACAGATCCTAGAAGAAATGGATGATGTATGATGTTCACACCCTGTCAAGTTTTATGACCTTTCTCAGGAAATTCTTTGCACATACAATATTTATTATAATATTGTAATTCTGAATATGCTGCACGTACTTCATCTATTTGTCAGTAGGAATGAAGTTTTGTTTAATGTGAAAGATATCTCTTATGACTTAACATTTTTCTCATTTATGATTTAGGGGGTTTCAGGATATTATTGACTGACCAGAGTAAATTACTTATGGCTGTTGGAGGAGCGACGGCACTGGCTGCTGGGGTTTACACTACAAGGTTTTGATTTGCTTTTCTCATTAAAATCATTTCATTCTTTGCTTCTAGAGATTTTCAATTCCATGGTGATGGTTTAATATCTATGAATTTGGGTTTCATTGCCCTTGTAATCCCAAGGGAAATTTTGACTTGTGTATGGAGCTGATTTATTCAGATATTTTTAATCACTGGCAATCCTAATCCTGGATTAAGAAGGAAAATTAGGTTAGGTTTGGGGGCAAGGGCTATGTTGAGTTTAGTTGGTACGTGATGAGCTATATAGAGATTTAACGGCATAGGATATTGTTAAGAGTCCACTGAGAGACAAAATTTAGAATAGTGGTTTGATATCTTATTGAGGGAACAGGAAATGTGTCTGACAAGTGACAACAACTAAGACGGGTACATATATATTAAGTCCTGAATGTATTTTGTCATCGAGAATGTGTGGTTTTATGTTCTGTTCATGTATGTCTCTGAGTTTTTAGTTTTTACTGTCCCACTGCACTGAGATGGAGAATTCTGTGCTATAGTTTACTGACATCTTGTCTTTGCAGAGAAGGTGCACGAGTAATTTGGGGTTATATCAATCGTATACTGGGACAGCCTTCGCTAATTCGAGATTCATCAATTGCTAGATATCCCTGGTCAGGCATTGTTTCTCGTGGTGTTAAAAAGATTCAGAATTACAGGACAAAGGCTGGGCCAACAAGTTCTTTTGAAAGCAAAGCTGGTTTGGATAATATCGTTCTTCATCCTTCATTAAAGAGGAGGATAGAGCAACTTGCACGTGCTACTGCGAACACCAAGGCCCATCAGGCACCATTTCGTAACATGCTGTTCTATGGGCCTCCAGGGACTGGTAAAACTATGGTCGCAAGGGAGATAGCTCAGAAATCGGTATTCTCTTATACTCTTCATGGTTTTCGCTGGATCTATTTTCATTTCTCATTGTCTATTGATAGTCTTAGATGTCTTACCACATGCAACTTATGGAATGACGTTACCAGGACTCT
Source organism: Tinospora cordifolia (assembly GCA_030144865.1). NCBI lineage: Eukaryota > Viridiplantae > Streptophyta > Magnoliopsida > Ranunculales > Menispermaceae > Tinospora > Tinospora cordifolia. The sequence continues at coordinate 9,215 of JAJIYU010008047.1, read as the reverse complement.
ATAATCTGCTAGCTGTTAGGGGTGGATACATCATGCCATCTGCTTGGATTGACATGGCCTTTCTCTATCCTCCCTGCATATTGTAACATGAAAAATAAAATCATGATGTTAGCACAATTTTTTTAAAAACAATTTGACAATTGTTTTCTGAAATTTTAAAAAGTTCTCTAAATAATAAATAGTAGTAACAGAAAGTTTGTTTCATTCATATATATCAATGGATTAGTGTTAGTATCATCAATGAAACTAGTGCTTTTATCTAAATCATTACATCAAGGATGGTCTTTTATTTAAATCATTGCATATCTGATGGAACTTCTATTTTTTGGGCATTGTCACTGGGCCCTTTGTCACATGCTCAAGGGTCTGGATTATGCAATGATGACTGGAGGTGATGTTGCACCACTGGGCGCAGAGGCTGTCACAAAAATTCATCAGATATTTGATTGGGCTAAAAAATCAAAGAAGGGCCTTTTACTTTTTATTGATGAAGCTGATGCTTTTCTCTGCGAGTAAGTTGTATTTTCTTTGGCCTTTCCACTAAATATTCAAAATAGTTTTGGTCCTTTCAAGAATTACTGCTATAATCTTTACCATAGTTCAAGAGATTTTAACATTACAAAATATATATTGAGATTCAACGCACATCCTTTCTCCAGGCGCAATAGCATCCATATGAGTGAAGCTCAGCGAAGTGCTCTGAACGCATTGCTCTTTCGAACAGGTGACCAGTCACGGGATATAGTCCTTGTACTTGCCACTAACAGGCCAGGTGATCTTGACAGTGCTGTGACAGATCGTATAGATGAGGTAATTGAGTTTCCACTCCCTAGAGAGGAAGAACGTGTGAAACTTCTACAACTATACTTGAAGAAATACCTTTCGGACCAAGACAAGGCTGAGTCCTACTGGGGATCCTTCAAAAGGAAGCAGCAGAAGATAACCATTAAGGATCTATGTGATGATGTGATCCAGGAAGCTGCCAAGAAGACAGAAGGGTTCTCTGGTCGGGAGATAGCAAAGCTGATGGCCAGTGTCCAAGCTGCAGTGTACGGGAGACCAGATAGCATATTAGATTCTAAGCTGTTCATGGAGGTTGTAGATTATAAGGTTGCAGAGCATCATCAGCGAATTAAACTTGCATCTGAAGGTGCTCAGACAAGCGTCAACGACTCCTCTAACCAGTAAAATGGTTCTTCATTGCTAGGTATGAATTCTTTTTTCTTTTTTAATATATTATTTAAACTTTTTATAAATTATATAACTTTTTTTTGAGTCACTCGTACAGTATTAGGGCGGGTGGTTGGAGGGGAGCCCTTTGTTCTGGCATTTTGGGGTTTGGTACTTCCTTTGACGGTTACATGCCTTGATGAATAATGTGATTTTTCTTAATGATAATTGTTTTTCTATAATACAAATTAAAATTTCTTAGTGGTTGTATAGGGTAATTTCGACATATTTCGTAGTTTATTCTTTTTATAGACAAAGGGGTTAATTAGATGTTTGCCCATCTCGGACAGTCACAAGTTTCTGCAAGAGAAATGGTAAACTATTCTGCTTCTTAGCAACACGTGTGTGGGTCACATTTGCATCACCAACTATAACATTTGCGTAAAATATGGCAGAAGTTGGGAAGAGAAAACATGGGGAGTATAAATTACTGGTTCTGATTCTGATTTTAGGCAGACAATAATTCTGATTTTACACAGAACGTACAGTTACCTAAGAAGAATTTGAAGAGATGGGACAGAGAGAAGTGGTTATTGTGGTTTTGGCATTGGCTTTGCTCTTATGCGTTGGATCGATACACTGTGAGGTATCGATGGAACACGCAAACCAACAGCTAAACCAAGCTGGTGATTACGTTAAGGGAAAAGCTGGTGACGTCTCAGCGGCAGCAGGTAATGCCATGGACGGTGCAAAAAAAGCTTCCGAGTCATGGACAGCGTGGGCTAGAGAAAAAATGAAGTAAGTGACATATGTATGTTTGCATATGTATCAAGCAAACGCATGCACTAACTGTTGATTAATTTATATTTGAATATCTCTGTCTGAAAAATCACTTGAATTGTGTTTTAACATTTACTTCAAATCAAATTTTATACGTTTATTTTTTAATTTTTTTTTTAATGTTAAAGTTGTACAAGATCTGATTTTCTTGAAGCACATTAAAATACATAAAAATTCTCTCAAAAGGGGCTATAAATGCATAACTGAAAAGATGGTTGGATCTTGACCATTAAGCTTAAGGGACAAAGCAAAAATATACAAAGGATAATATTATAAAAATTCTGTATTGTACACAATATATAGTTATATATAAAAGAGGCGCACAATTAAGGTGCGCATTAATTTTTTTTATCTAATGGAATAAATACATAAAATATCATATATTATAAAATTTGGTGATTAATTTATGGTTCACATGACATATAGGAAGGGTGGTTCTCTTCGATATCAAGGGCCTTTTTCTTTTTAATTATTTTTAAGAATTATGGTGATACGATGAAGCTATTTCATAGAATTCGAACATTTTGATAGAAAATCTCATACGTCACCAGCGCTCAAAAGTAACCTTAAATAAGAGAAATAAGCATGCGTATCACTATACATAAAAGCCAAGGGCCCAACATTTCCAAGTTTGACAGTTCTCGCTATGTACCATGTATATATATGTTCAAATAACAAGGGTGCAAAATCTGACTAGTAGGCTTTTCTGTGATTTCAGTGGAATGGGTTGGCTGGGGAGCGACGACGATAAAGAGCAGGGAAGCAAGAAAGACAACGGTGAGAAGACGAACTAATGAGGCTGGCTGGCTCTTGCACTCGCGGAAACACTACCAGCCACTACTATATGTATGAAGATTTTGGTTCTATTATTCTGTCAAATAATTAGTTAAATTTTTGTTGCACTCCCTGGAAATTAAGCCGGGCTGCAGTGGTCGATCCTGTAATGTTATTCTACAGTTCTATTGATGATTTTAAATAAAATTTTGGTTTGATCTCAAGTATATATTCTCTCCAGGTTAGTGGTCTCAAGCATGTCAAATTCAAACGTTTACTTACTAATATTTGCTCAGCAGCATTTCAAATTTAAACTTTGGGTATGAAAAAAAATATATATTTATAAGGAGAAATTTCCCGTTTGTGAGTTTTTCTATCATAAGCCGAAGGATGATTAATCTCAAGGTATACGTGAAATTGATTCAGAGATACATTAAGAAGCCAAACAAAAATTAAGGCTGTCTCTTTAATTAACACATATTTCATAATTATTTTGTAAGACTACATTATGAGAAGTATCATCCTTTTTTTTATATAATAATTATTGAAATAATTATGGAGTTTGTTGTAATTAGAGGTGGGATTAATAATTCTAATCAAACTAAGGGCATCAATAATGTTCATTTGGACATGCTGAGATGGCGCTTAATAGAGTGCCACCCCAGCACCGAAGCATTGAGTGTTCGCACTAAGCGCTCAACGCTCCAATTGCTCTGTTTTTATTTTTTTTTTAAGGTTGATGTGAACAGCTCCCCCAAACGCTCGATGCAGGTGCGGGAGCAAGTGTTTGGGCATTACGGATGTGTTAATAAATATAAGATATATATATATATATATATATATATATATATATATTTTTTTTTTTTTTTTTGTTCGGATAATCATAAGCAAGAACATGCACCAGTCCAATGTTAGAGACAACAACCATATATGGCACCACACTAATGCAGTATGGGAGGTTCTCTGGGACAGTACAGAGAGAGAGAGAAAGAGAGAGAGAGAGAGAGAGAGAAGTATAGCATGGGCGTCAGAGTTAATAACAATTTTAATATAATTGAGTAGGACTCATTATAAAAACTCTTAAAATTATTAATATATAAGACCTCTTTTTAAATTTCTTTATATATATATATATATGTATGTATGTATATGTAATTCTTTCCTTTTTGTTTTTTAAAGTAAAATTGAGGTTCAGTTGAATATATCAAAATTACCCTTCTAATTTATTATTGTAGCATTGAAATTAAATATATATATTTTATATGATTTAGAAGGATAATCTTAAAAATATGGATGAAATGACTTCACTGTTAAAATTAAAAAGTATTTGTATTATATATACTAGTATTTCTGTATGCGTTTTTACCCAAAAATAATTTTAATAAAATATATTTATTCAAATAGAATTAGATTTTATGTCTTTTAATATAATTAAGTAATTTACTTTATTAAAAATATTAATAGGACAATTAAAAATAAAATATGGAAGTTAAAAGAATAAATTAAGAAATTTGTTTAAAAAGCCTAGAATGTAGGGTGTAGAGAAAAATTAAAAATTAGGTATTAATGGAATCACAATTTTGACCCTATTAATGATAAAATCATTTTAAAAAAATAAAATTATAAAATAAACTTTTAAAGAGTACTCCGGGTGGTAAAACGGTTTTTACCATCAACTACCAAAAGTGTTCCTATTATAATAGTAAAGTCTAATATTTCTATGCATGCGTTGCACAAAATTTTTATTAGATTTTTTAATAAAATAATTTTTATTAAAATATCTTTTAATATAATTAAATTATTTAATTATATTTGATGTCTTTTAACAGAATTAAATTATTTAATTTATTAAATATATTAATAAGTACAATTAAAAATAAAACATAGAAGTTAAATGGATGAACCAAAAATTTTTTTTTAAGAGATTTGTCGAGACCTCTTCCCTAGGGCGAAGAATGAACCGACTGACACAGTGTCCTGACAAACCCGCCTGCAAGCCGAACTTGCCAAGACACTGTTAAACCTCATCTTTCAACACCACACCACACACTATCAGAGTAATTATAGAGAATGCAGAAGAAATTTAACACATGAACACCAATAAGACTTAAAATTTATCAAAAATGGGTCATTAAAACATGTGTAGCAGCAGGAGTGACTGATCCATTATGTACAAGCTTTCCTCACCCCTATACATAGTTTCTAACCCTCAAAACCAAAAGGCACGAAGAAAACCTACCCAAACAAACGAGAGAGTGCAACTCTAGGCAATGACCATTCCCTTGCCCTTATCTACGGCAGAATGACCTAAAAGTTTGAGTAGTGAGCCTAATTGTCCACAACGACTCAGTGAGTAATGCAATCTAATTCATAACTTAAAACAAATATTCTATAAATAAAACATGTGTCATAAATGAATGAACAATAACATTATGCAGGTGAATGCGTCCATAATGCAGTCGTGCACCTTCATTTCAAAATCAAACAGTTAAATGGTGAAAACATTCATTGAGGCTCTCACTAGCCCCCTAAGGTGACTAGAAATCTACTTGAGCGAGTTGCAGACAGTTAGACATATCGTGTCGACTCGATTAGGATTTATTGTCGTTGCTGTATTGTGACGGCCCGATTAAGACTTATTGCTGTTGCCATCTCGTAGGCCCATAGAACCCCCTCAATGGGCACTCTGTGCTAGGTGATCACTATCGGGGTTATATGAGAGGCTGACACAACTTGTCCTAACCCTGTACCCTCGGACCTCAAGACTCGGTGCACTTTTCATTTAAAATTCATTTAAAGGATGTAGATTCATTACAATATATAAAACCATTTTTATAAATGCATAGCATATCAAGCTTTAAGAAATAAGTTAGAAAACACTACTTACAGGGATGCTTCGCTCCCAGAGCTCCTCTCGTGACCGGTCGCGTCTCGCTAGTACTTGGTCCTGCGAAATCGACGTAACTTCTTAATATTGGCATGGGACTTGGCTCAACTCTAACTCTACGTCATTGTTCAATCAATGGATTGACTCGGTCAAGGATGGTCTACTTATGCTAGTTTAACTTACTTTAAGTTGTTAAGTCAATTTGATTGACCTTGGTCAACCCTAATCAAACCTATCCCTTGCTAACCTAGCTGGTCGACGGAGTCCCAAATGGTCAATTTTGGTCTTCATTGAGTCAATTGGGTCAAAATTCATAATTCTCATCACTTAGGCTCAACTTTAGTTTGTAGCCCTATCTGCGCAACCATTTTTCTGATTTTCCTGCGGGCAATCCGTAAATCGGATTAGCACTAAGTTTTGTAGATCTTTTTTAGAATTCCTACATTTTTCCCAGAATTTTAAATCACAATTTTTGGACTCCATTTGGTAGTGTTTTTAACCGAAATACCAGGGTTTGTGTGTTCTCGAGTCTCATGTGTCAGACAGTGACTGTTACCTAATTTGACCTACTTATCCATATCAGAATGCTCTAAAATTTGGCAGGCAACTTTTAGATGTTCTTAAGAATCTCTCCACCAAATTTTAGCCCAATCCACTAAGGTTGGTCATTCAATCCACTTTCAAAATTTTCAGCCAAATTGTAGTGATTTGTGGGTTCACACTTCTATCATTCCTTCATGTATTTATTTACCTTACCAAACGCCTAATCTAAGGGTCATTCCTTGCACATACTTCAAGTATGTAGGTCATTCTACAAATCCCTATCAAGGATTCTTCCAAACAGTAAGCATACATAGGTCCAAAATCATGCTCAAACATCTAACTAAACAGGTCATATACATTCCAAAACTCAAGAATTTTCCTAAGTGTTAAACATTCAGCTAACATATCATATTTGTATGTATACTAAATCATATTCACATAGGCTCAAGGTTAGATCTTTATACCTCTCTGTAGCCTCTACTATGAGGCTTCAAGCGCCTCTGGTTTCAGTCCCAAGGGGTGTCCTTAAGTGCTCCAAATATAGCTTCAAATCTGGTTCAACACCTGCTTCTGTTGGCACTGTCGCAACAGTGAAACCACATAGTCAACAGCAGTGACTTATAACACGTATTAAATGTTCTAATATCCAGTTTCTACCACTTGGACACTTGAATACACATAATGAGAAGTAAAATGAAAGGTTTTACCTTAGGGGCGAACCTGGAATGGTTTAGGTGTCAGCCTTCTCAAAGTTGCTCTAACTGTTTTTGTTATACAGCTGCAACAGTGGGTAGATAACCAACTTTAATGGTTCGAAAATCATGTGTAAAGTCCTATTTTTCATTCTCTAACAATTGGAGGTTAAAGTACACATGGAATTGAAGAGGATGGATAATTTTACCTCCAAAATGGACTGGAAATGACCAAGGATTCAAAGCTCCAAAGGTGGCTTCAACATAGACTTTCATGGTTTTCTGGGTTTGAACCTTGTGAGCAACACCTCTTCTAGGGGGTTTCAGCTCCAAATGGTTTCAGGATTCAGCAAATGACTTGTGGGACTTTGTAGATGGCAGTATGAGCGTCAAAACAAGATAAGATTTACTAGATTTGGCCAAGAGACGAAGGAGATTCAAGCTTGTGAACAAGGGCTACAACTGTTGGAATTTTCTGGACTTGTGCTCAAGAGGAGGTCTTTTTTGTTGCATGAAGGGTGCTTGCATGGCAAGATGGGGTGATATGTAGCCATCAAGATGGCTTCCAAACTCACATGCTGGCTACCCAGTTGGCAATGTCCATTGGCTACACTTGAGGTTGTGAATTGATGGCAAAAATTAGGGGTGTAATACCATGGATTCCCATGGTTTAATGGCTGGAAAAATCCAAAAATAAAAAATCGAGCAAAATTTGCCAAAATATCGCACAAAATGACAAAATAGCAAGGGGAGGAAGGCTTGCTGGGCGCATGGGCCGGCCAGGCGGACGGGACGGCTCATGTGCCTAGGCCGGTTCGCGCGAGCCAAAGCCCACGCTGTGGCCCGTCCCGTTGGCCCGGTTGGCTTAGGCCCAAGCCAGATTTTCGGCCCGCACGGGCTGGACAACCCATGCTCTAAAATTCTGGCTTTTTTTTTCTTTTTGTGTTTTATTTCCCACTCTCCCATATATATACATATATATGTCAAAAATTTCCCTTTTTTAAATTATTAAAAAATCATTAATTCATCATTTTTCATCTAAAATGTTTCAATTATACATCATTTCATCATTTATTCAATTATTTTTTCTAAAAATTAAATAATTTCTGTAAGATCGTATTTTTCTTCCAAAAATTCTATTTATCCCTTTAAAAATTTCATAATTATTCCAAAAACTCAATAATCAAATCCTAAAAATCATTTCTCTTAAGAAAACACATTTTCCTTATAGTTTCATGTGTTTTTTCCCCAAAATTACAATTTTCTATTATTCTAATTTTCTTCAATAAATAATTTAAAATTAAAAAAAATTTGTATATTTTCATTAAAATTCAAGAAAATACATATAATACATATGTGTCGGATCCATCAATCCGATGCCAAAAATATGGGTCGTCACAAGATTAAAATACAGAATGCAGAAAAAATTGAAAATTAGTTATAGTAAAACTATAGTTTTAACCATGTTAATAATAAAATTAAAACTATAGTTTTAACCATGTTAATAATAAAACTATTTTTTAAAATTAAATATAACAAATTTTTAAAGTTACCTTGGGTGGAAAACAAAAGACTTCACTGTCAACTATCCAAGGTATCTATAATAAAATAAATAAATTATATATATATCTTATAGATTATTTTATTTTATTATTTTTTACACAAACTAATTAACACATATAGGTTTAAAATTTAAAACAAATACTATGTTGAAAAAATATGGGACTAACGGACAGAATTTTAGTATTAGTGGAGTTAGGCATGTAAATTATCATTTGGTACCATGGATATAATTAATGTTAATTTTGTTGAATTATTAAAAACAATAGGTAATGCGAAGCCAAACAATCTTAAATATTTAACAAGCTTTTTTTGACTTGGTTGATGAAAATTAAATTTTATAAAAGAAAAATTAAATTTTGTAAAAGAAATTGTAATTTTTTAAAATAATACTTTTTTAACCGGCAAAAAAAATGTGAAAAAAAATGTTTCAAACATTTTCTGAGCCCCACTTTTTTTTTTAACCATAATTTTCTCTGTTAAGGGCTATAAGATAATTAAATCTTCTCCTAAAATAGAAAAAATTAATTATTTTTAAATAATAATTGACTAAAAAAAAAGAAACACTTTGTTAATTTTTTTTCAAAGATTTAATATTTTCTTAAGTACCAAACACTTTATTTTAAAAACTGAAATATAAACCAACGATGGGCCTATGGTGTAGAAACCTACTTTCATGTGCCCGAGATCACCGAATCAAAATCTTAAAAAGAATAAAAAATAAAAATAAAAATTAACCAAAGGTGGAA
>JAJIYU010008046.1:0-18511 GCA_030144865.1 Tinospora cordifolia | reverse complement strand
AAACCTACTTGAAGTCTTGGCGTTTCTTCAAGATTGAAGTCCAATCCGACCCAACTTGTGCACCACTTAGCACCAGCAATTCAAAGAGCAACCTGCAATATTTCAACATAGCTAATCAGTCTTTTTCTTTTCCACAGAGAGAGAGAGAGAGAGAGAGAGAGAGAGAGAGAGAGAGAGAGAGAGAGAGAGAGAGAGAGAATGGAGAAAAAAAGTCTTATTTGCATAATATTATAGACTTGTATGTGTTGTTGATACAAATTTTACATTTCAAGCACCCCCTTGTATAAACTCTTGGCTATAAATAAATAATCAAATTACATTTGTATTTATAATTAAACTAATAATTATAAAACTTAATTTCATTGGTTAATTACAAAATTTAATCACCACTAATGTATAAAGGTTAAAAAATTTTTAATTTATTTCATAAATTTTGTTTACGAGAGTGATCAAATATATTTATAACAATTTTGTAATTTTCGTTTTTAAGTTTCAAGTAAATTAAAAATATTTTTTGTATCTGTAAAATCCCAAATAAGATATAAACTATCATATTAAAGTACTTTGTTTCCTTCTCTGTCTTTACCATGTAAAGTTGCTCAACTCCCAATATTTTCCCTCCCTTTCTATTATTGAAAGATAAAGAAAGAAAAATGAGATTAAGAATTACTTTGCAACACCCTGCCTCCCAAAGGCCATTCCTGAGGGCATATTTATGGGGTTGCCCTTGTACATCATTAACAATTACAATTTAGCATAAAATATATGTTACAACACTAAGGTCATTTGAGAGAGGGAACGTTAATATATCTATCTATACCTGTCAACGAAACCACTTTACTAGACACACCAAGTCGTATATATAACATCGTCATCGCTTTTCAAAATATCTTAAATAAGAAATAAAATATCAAATTTAACAACTTAAATTTAGAATTTAAGATAGAAATATTATTCAAGTAAACTCCATCAGGTCTTATAGCCTTCATAGTTCAGAAGAAACATTTTCAACCAAAAAAAGAAAACATAGGCCAACATGCCCAAAATTAGAAAACAAAGAGAAAAAAGAAGTGCTACAGTAAGGTGCTCTCGTTAGTCTCTGACTACTCAGGTTAGTGAATACCTAATATATTAGAAAATGGGAGAGCTTAAAAAGTCTAGTTGATCATTTTAAATATGTAAACTATTATTTCAACCTAATAAAGTACACATGCCATACACTTTAATATATCAGGTATTTCAAACAATCAATTGTTTCTTAGAAGATGTTAAGATCAAAAAAGATTTTCTTCAGTATTTCAAATTAGGGAAATGAGGTCTATTTTGGACACTCGAACCCGTCCCATCTCATTAAAATCATAATCAATAAAATAAACAATCAAATTTGAGTTCGAAGGTTGGAACACTAACAATGACATCAATTGGCCTGTCACTACTTTGACATGTGATTATAATTTTTATTAATCTCTCTTTAGTAAATTTCACAAACATAACATACTATATCATGGTCATAGAAGAATTATGACTTAAATACATTAACAATTTGATATAAAAATCATTTAAATCATCTAAGCTGGCATTCAAATGATAGAGAACAATTTAGCGTGTTGTCCGTCACTGCATACAATTGGATCACTTCATCATTCAATAGCATCCATCAAATCACAATCATAACTAACAAATAATCATGTATATTTTATTTAAATTAAAATAATGATTTCAAACTCAAATAATCATCTCCACTTATTTACATGTCGAGATTTGCTCCACTTTTGGATTTTTCAAAGATATAGACTTAAATCGTATATATAAAAATATAATTCTTAGTAATGTAGGATTATTTATTCTTTTAAAATTCTAATTTTTTTGGTTTTATGATTTATGTTAATTTTTAATATAATAGGACACTATCACTATTTTTAGTGCAGTATTTATGCAGTGTTACCTTGATTTCTATTGTGGGCTTGACCAGTATTATTTTTTTATCCATAAAAACTATTCTTATTGACCATTCTGTGATCAATTTAAGTGTTAAGAATTTAACCAAAATATCATACATATTTTGCATGATAATTAAATTTAATACTTTCTACAAACACATAGAATCATTATTTTATGTGTATTAACATTTTTTTTAATAAAATCTCTATTATTTTATAATTATTTTATTTTATTTTATTTTTCAGCAAGTTAAAATTCTAAGTTTTTACTATAAATATTTTTATTTTTTCTGATTTTTATAATTTCTAATTATTTCCACCAATTATCATCTTAATGTCTTAAATAACTTTATTTTTAAACGATAAGACCCTAACCAATAAATATTAATTATTATTATCTTTTTAACTGATTTTTAATTATTTTAGTTGCTAGTTTTTTAGATTCCAAAATATCTAATTTTCTCAATTTACTTTATTTTATTCAATTTCAAGATACTATGTGTAATATCTTATGTCCTCATACATATAAATAAATATTTTCATCTTGTAAACTGATTTTTCATGTTATTGTCAGCCACCTAATTTTTTTGAAATTTCTTAAATTAATTATTTGATTCTTAATTTCACAATTATTTTGAAAAACTTGTAAATTTTTAAGGTATACAAGTTTCTTTATGTGATGTTAGGAAATGTAGGAAATGCTCAAGTCTGCATAGTTACCTAATTATATCATAATTAAGTTCATGATAGCACTAATTCGTCGGAAACCAAGTATTTAGAGAAAAACATCTTCCATGTATGTTTGCATTCATTTTTTTTTTTAAGATTAGTGACTATTTTAAAATTAATCAAACATAGAACAAATAATAATTTAAAAATAATCAATTCGATCTTCAGCAAGGGCAGATATCACTTTTTTTAAACTTTCTTTTTGGAAAACCAAGATATATATGTCTATTAATTTGTGAAATCAGATCAAGCTGATCAAGCTAAATTTTTTTAAAATTAACTTGAATAAAACTAATTCAAAATCAAACAAGACTAATCATTTCCAATTGTATCATTTGATTTCTCAAATTAATAATTTGAAACTTAAATAATTATGAAAGAATAAAGCACATTCATGTACCCAATTATGCAATTGAAAAAAAAGAAATACTTAATTAAATTGAAATGAGTAGAAGTCATAGCTATTGAACGGCCTACTTTTGCGTGCTATTCGCATGGAGCCTTTTTCTATCATGCTTATATGCTTTTCCGAGGTAACTGGTCACGAAGGTCATTGAAAATTCCTGGATTCCAAAGGGATAAGGAAGAACAAAGATAAAAAAGAAAAAGAGAAAAATGTTATGTTTTTTTTTTTTTTTTTTTTTCCGAGGTGGGTAGGTCCTCCATTAAAGTCCTCCAATTAAAGGCAAATGGACATATATAAAAAGTTACTTAAGAGCATAATTATATATAAGAATTGGTCTCTAAGTGCCTTGAGAAACCAGAGTGTGAGGTTGAGATTTCTTCCTTGTGGAAGCTATAACTAGCTATCTAGTGGTGGTCAGCCAGTGATAATAGCATACTTATATATAAGTACGAGGCAGCTAGCTAGTTTGGCATATGGCAATTACGATTGGTGCGACTGGTTCCTTTAAAGGCCATAAATACGGGGGTAAGCGGCAGATGACAATAACACAGTTCAGGGACTGGTTAAACACGTTTGACGACGATAAGGATGGCCGCATCAGCAAAGAGGAGCTGCGAGAAGTGATACGTACGAGTGGGAAATGGTTCAGCTCGTGGAGGAGCAGACGAGGACTCAAATCTGCGGATATCAATGGTAATGGGTATATAGATGCTAGTGAGATCAGGAAGCTCGTTCCTTTTGCAGAGAAGACATTGAATATTAAGATTATTGAAGAATAGAAGGTCAAATTGTATAATTAATTATCATCTTTCATCGCCCTTTTCTTTCTACAAATAATGCAATTATAATTAGCTAAAAAGAGGAAGGGCGGTAGCTTTTTTTTTTTAAGCGTCCTTTTACATATATATGAATGTTGTCCTGTTGTATTTTTGTAAGTGTTGTTTGTCTTGTTACTTATGGTACTTATAAAGTTGTAGTTTCTTTTTGTAAGTGTTATAACTTGAATATTATTTTTCTAAAAATTACTTTTGGTTAAGTTAATTTTAAACAAACAATGCCTTAAAAATATTATAACCAAATCTTTTTTTTTTTTTTTTTTTTTTTTTTGTTGTCGATGGAACGTCCGACGGCTGAAGAACAACCCCTGGTTCCTCAATGCATGAACAAACGAGGAGTAAACAATGACAGTAACAAATGTACCCTGATGCGGTGCAAGGAGGAAAAGAAATATAATGGACTAGCTGCTGAAAGATATATCCCTGGATATATTTACACCTACAGTATATGAAACACTAATTTTCAGTAGGAAGAAAGATGGTTATGGTGTAGGAAGACTTGTGTAGGAAGGCCTACCTCTGGAACTTTGGGGACCGGAGTTCCCAAAGTGGCCGGAGGTGATGGAGATGCATGATTAAATTTCCAATCTTGGATTTGATGGTGAAAGGATTAGGGTACGGACATTTTCTCTTCCTCTTAGGATAACAAAAAGGAGTGATAATTCGTGTTATTTACATAAAAAATAGACATTACATATATATTATAAACTTAATCTTAACTTATTTATTAATCATATTATAATATGAAAACTCAAATTCTATATAATAAATGTATAACTTGTATGCAATACGTTTAGCAAAAAATCTAAAAAGGTGATATTTGGGTCATGTATAACTTAATACGTTTAAACTATTTATAATATATTTAACTAGTTATAACCACTTTTTAAAATTGTTTCCAACAAAAATATTAAAAATAAATCAAAATATTAAAAATAATTAAAAATAATTATCAACATATATATATATATATAAATTTTAAATTAATATATTTATAATCTATCTCTTAATTGCCTATAATTATGTACAACACGTTATTTTTTAGTTTAACAGGTCAATATATTTATAATTTAAAATTTTATTGTGTTTAACTTGTTTTAACTTTAATTCATTTATGTTAACTCAAACTCATTAAATTTATATCATGTTCAGTTTTAGTTATCGTATTATGATACAAATTACTACCTCTATTAACAAGTTTAGACTGTATCAAATCCAATGGTTGCGAGGTTGAGTGAAAATAAATCTCCTCCTAACACGTGTGGCCAAGGTGAGTTAGAGTTTCATCAACCAGTTGGCAACACAAGGGGAAGAAGAGATTTTTTATGCCTAAGGTGTATATTGCATATACTATATCAATATATATACAAATTTTATTGCTTCTCCAAAAAAGTTAAAAATAAAAAAATAAAAAAAATACCATGCTAAAGGAGAGAACATAAGTAGCATCTTGCATTGCTTTACACTAACATAAATATATGAATAGATTACACTTCCGCTAATCAAGCGGAGGAATTATTCTTGGGCACCATCACATGCAATGATCATCGCTAGCATTAATATTTTGGCCTCTCCTAGAAGAAAAGGTTGTGGAACATAAATTTATTGAATAAAAATTGGAATATGGAGCACATCTCATATGTTGGCTTTATGATATTCTCAATAAACCAGAAAATATTCCACAAATACACAACATAGGGAGCATATCTCATATGCTGGCTTGTTAGAAATTCCAAGTCGGGTGTATTGGCACTAGTATACTTGGTTGGGTTTTCCCAAAAGCCAGATGAACTAAAGTTCCTGTCAATCATTGCTCTGAAGCTGTGGAGAAATGACTAATGAAGATTATGATGCCAATCATAACAAAGCCAGTCATTACAGTTTTTTCAGCAACTTAAGCAACACAAGAAGGGTGGTAATTAATAACTTTTTATTTTTTTAATTGATGAAAAGATGAAATAATATTGATTGAATTAATTACAATAGAGCTTTACAATGATATATATATAGATAAATTTCTAAATATATAAAAAGAAATAGAAATATAAGATATTATATAGTATATTATAATATCTTATTTATATCATATAAGATATTATAATATTTCATATATAATTAAATAGATATTATATAGTATATTATAATATCTTATTTATATCATATAAGATATTATAATATTCATATATAATATATTAACATTAATTATGCAAACGATGATTAGCATCATAAAGATTACAGAGATATTGCTCATTTACTTACAGGAACTCATACATTATACTTTACAGAGAATAACTATCTACACTCTACCTTGAAGATGTGTACGAGCAGCTCATCTGTACATCTCTTATCCTTAGGCTAAAAATTGTAAACTATGGCGAAAGGTATGGGAGTGCACATTCTTGTTCCCATCACTGCCAAACTACTCTCCTGCAGATTATAATTAAAATGTTGTTAGTAATGGAACAGTGAAAAAGAAACAAAGAATCGGAAGGCATTCAATAATAAACTTGGTTTGTGATTAGTGGAAAAGAAACAACCCCACATGAATAATTCCAGGAACCAGCATGCTTCCATCCCTCTAATTCAAACTCCAAGAAGTCCGCCAAGAAGAAAAACATATAGCTTGAATCTTCATGTCCTAATTTGAGGAAGAGGTGTTAGCTAGTAATTCCATGTGTTGAATTCTTTCTGGACCAGAAAGAAACATGCCAATGATCGCTCACACAAATTTTGAAAAAAGCCCGGGAGTATATAAGATACTAATTTTGTAATCTTTTCTTTACATACATAATTTTTTTTAAATAAAATAGAGGATGAACTTTTTTTAAATAAAAAAGAGGATGAACATTGGTGTATCAGGGGGGATAATCAGCATAGACATGACAAATAGTATGTAAAAAATTTGGATTAAACATGCCCAAAATATGGTTCCATTCTTGGTGGGCAAGTTACAAGAGGAGCAAATGGAGAAAGAAGAAGAAGCAAGTTAGAGAAAGAACCTGTTCAGAAGAGGACATGGCTGGAAACATGTCATGGACGAGCATATGAAGGGAATTATAAGATTTTCTATCAACTCTCCGTTTCATAGCGACCTCACCCTGTTATTTCAAAACAATATGGAAAGGATTGGAAACATAAGCATAAGCAGAGCTTGTTTACACCCGGTCAATTAATTGCCATACAAAAATACAAGGTTACCTTAGCATTAATTATGAAGATTTTTCCTTTTGGGATTCCAACCTTAAGGTAGCTAATTTCGTCAATGTCTCTGTTGCCAAAACCCGCATAAAATGGGTTGCAACCAGGAGAAAATAATTCTCTTATGTCCTATAATTTAAATCACCAATTATTCTCAGCAAGCTGATTTTTTTTTTTTTTTTTTTATTCCCCCAAAGAAGAAACAAAGTTTAATATAATAACTAAAAACTGTACATCATAATGTGGCCTTTTTATAGTGAACAGAAAGGAAGAAAAATAACATGACATCTAAACTGGCACAAACAACACAAACGTGACCCCAAACTCGAACGTTACAACCTAAAAACACACAATATCGCCCTATCTGCTTAAATATCATGTAAACATCCAATCTCAACACCAATGTAACGACGGAAGCCCTTTAACCAACTCGGAGGCAAACACCCAAGAACTTGCCATGAGTCTAATTGCCTCCTAATTGTTAATATCTTACTCTCTCAACAATTTCCTATGCCACCACTGGAATCACATTCTCCATCCTCCTCAATAGATGTCACATAGTTTATACTCCTTAGCCCCATTAAGGATCTTATGAAAAAATCTTGAATTTGTGTCTCCATCTTTGAGTATTTTTACTAGTATACAATTCGTCAGGGTGAGAAACAAACTATGAAACTTCTCCAGTGGGAGGACATTTACACAAATAACACCCCAATATCATGAAGTGAAACTAGCCTGCCAATTTTATCCACCCTTTCTCACAAAATGAAAAGTGAAAAAGTTGGGCATTCAAATATTAACGTTGATCATCATACAAAAGTCAAATTAATAATCTATTTTAATGAGTGTATTACAACTTTGTCGGAAGCAGATATTTAATTGTTTCAGAAAGTGTAATATATTTGCAGTGGCTACAATGGTACAGGACTAGAAAAATTTATCTAAGAAGACTTCTACACAATTAAAGGTTATTTCAGTTTGACAACAATCCTTAGCCTGAAGAAGCAAATGCAACAAATTTATAGGATATCAAAGATTAAAGAATTGTTTTTTTTGTAATAACCGCACCACATTTATAGCCTTTGAACTGTCAACTTTCTTGTGCACTCACACAAGTTTTGATGAAAGGTGGGAATGAAGGATCACAGTACAAATTGCAGCTCATCAAGAGAAAGCTAAGGACTGCATATTGATTTAGAAGACGAACCGTCGTAACTTTCAGATATTATATGGATTCAGGTATGCTTTCGTAGTTATTTTGATTCTTGGTGATACAACATAAATAATCTAACTATATGATGATTTTCACATTTTAACAATGCACAAGTGATATCAGTGTTGTTTCATGTTGAACTACTAAGAATTAATTCTTTATTCAGATTTGAAGTTTATTTATCATTATTATTGTTTTTATTA
Source organism: Tinospora cordifolia (assembly GCA_030144865.1). Classification (NCBI taxonomy): domain Eukaryota; kingdom Viridiplantae; phylum Streptophyta; class Magnoliopsida; order Ranunculales; family Menispermaceae; genus Tinospora; species Tinospora cordifolia. Next base: position 9,986 of record JAJIYU010008046.1, on the reverse strand, counting down.
TTTTGGATTGATTCCAGATTAATTAAAAAACCAGTTTAATTTTTGGTTTTGAAAAATAATTTTCATTTTTTAGTATGGATTTAAGATTAATGGTCGGTGGTTTTATCATTGTCAAAAAAAAAGTTTACGTTTCAGATTATTATTATTATTTCAGATTTAAGAAAGTTCTTTTTTTTAGATTAACCAAAAAAAAACACTTTTAGATTATTATTATTTGGGATTTAAAGTTTTTTTATTAAAAAAATAGCAGTTACACCATTACCACATAAGGCAGGCGATCGTTACCTGTAAGACCCTCCCTCCTCTACCTGGGCTCATGTCATTCGACAGTATCTTTCTTCGATATTTTTTTGGGCCGCTCAGCAGGTGAGCCTGTACTACGTTAATCTTTTTTTTATAAGTCTCAAATCCAAGAGACTCCCTGTGTACATTAATCTATGTACAAAACAATTCATGAAAGTTTGATATACAATAGAATAAAATAAAATTCTTTGTCATTTATTGAGTTCAAAAAATTCAAGAATAATAATTTAACCCTTGATTATAATGTACTTTAAATAAAAGGAAAAAATACGTTTTTATATAGAAAAATAGTAATATTTACAAAAATACAACTATTTTCATTTATCTACAAAAATGATAAGATTAATAGCAAAAAATTCAAAAAACGGTTTAAACACGAACTTTTTGAGAAACAAAAATATCGGCTTTTTAAAAAAGTGGCACAATCAATGTGTGCATGCAAAAGTAAATAAGTTGTCAGAACAACAGTTTTTGGTATAATATTTGTATAACAAAAGAATAACATTGGTATACAACATCATATCACTACTTAGAAATTCAAATGTGGGTATTAGTTTGAATACTATGGTATAACATGTGTATACAAAAGGATATAGGGCTTACAACTACAATTTTTGAAATTATATTGGTATAACATATGAATAATATGTGTATACAACGTGATATCAATTCTCATAAATTAATCTATTGGTATTAATTTCGAATAACATCAGTATTACATATATATACAAATGGATATATTCATAAACTAGTTTGCTTATATCATATCAGTATAACATTGGTATAACATATGTATACAATGTGATATATGTTCAAAAATTGATATGTTGGTATTAGTTTCAAAGAATATTAGTATAACATATGTACACAAATGAGTATCAGTGTATACACTTTTCTAACATTTAGTGTATAGTTAAAATAACATAAGTATACAGTACTAAAAAAAATTACTTTTGATATACAATCCTCAATTATTACAGTTGTATCAAAAATGTTTCATTAAAATATTTTATATACCAAAAGTTGGTATAAATTTGATATAATCTGAAGACAAAAGAAATAAATAAAAATCTAACAAAAATGATAAAAATTTGGTATAATCTAAATACAAAAGAAATAAAAAAATCTAATAAAAGTTAGTATAACTTTAGTATAGTTTGAACGCAAAAGAAATAAAAAAATTTAACAAAAACGATATAACTTTGGTATTATCTGAATATAACATTGGTATCTTCCCAGATTTATTGCGCACACCAGATCTCTTCCCAAAATAAAAAAATTAACAAAAATGACATAACTTTGGTATCTTCCCACCTTTGTTACGCACATAAGATCTGTTCCCAAAATAAAAAAAATTAACAAAAATGGTATAACTTTGGTATAATCTGAATCTAACTTTTGTATCTTCCCAAATCTGTTGTTGGTAACTTTGCTATAACTTTGGTATAACTCTGGTTGACGAAAGCAACTTTTTGGTTGTTCGGTTGATTGTTTCAAGATCGTAGAAATCTGAACATCTAAACTCGATTCTTCAAAACTACTCATAGTTTAGCAGATTAATCACTCTTTCAGCTGGAAAATCCACTTAAAAAACTCTTGAAATTCACAAGATTCACAAAATTCATAAAGAAATTTGAACTTCTGAACTCAATTATCCGAAATTCCACTAGTTTTCGTAGATTAAGTGCTCTTCTTTCAGATGAAAACTATTCATCCAAAACGCTTGGAAATTACACAAGATTCACAAAAAACAAACCAAACTATGAACTTCCAAACTCAATTTTTTGAAATTCGTTTAGTAGTTTTTCTTTTGCCTGTTAAAAAATCTGCTTCAACAAACGCTTAAAACCACAAAATTCAAAAGGGCGCATTACTAGAAACTGATGTAAAAATCCCCTTCAAAGTCTTAAAATCTGTTTGCTTTTCTATTATCTGGCATCATCATCAATGGTTTTGTTCCTCGAGAGATGGAATGAAGAAGCAAAAAGAGGAAACTTGCGCAAATGAAGATTAGAGAGAGGGAAAAATGAATTCAAAGTGACAATTAGAAGAGAGAGAGAGAGAGGGAACCAAAATGTTAATTGAACCTCTTGACAGCAAAGCTCATTAGTCTCAACCACATAGAGATCAGAAAGAGATTGCAATGGAAAACCTAGACACCAAAGCTTTTGCTTGAAGAAAAGTTCGGTATACTATATGTATATAAAAGGATAAAAAGTTCAGAATAACAATTTTTGGTATTATATTGGTATAACATATAAATAATGTGTGTATACAACATAATATTAGTGTTTATAACCAGTAGTGTTGGTATTATTTTCAAATAATATCGGTATAACATGTATATACAAAAAGATATTTGTTTATAAACTGGTTTTTTAATCTTCACTGCACTATAGTGAAGATGACTGTATCCATCTTTTCGCCATCAAAGTAACAAAGGGGAAGGAAGGGTTAAGGAATAAAAATGCTTAGTCTGATCTGCTGGAACTTGATGTTCATTGAAATAAGATATTTGAACATATTCTTTGATTGGGCTCTTAGGAGTGTGTTTCTTAAACAGACTGAAAATTTTCTTAGAAAAGGTAACAGACGGGATATGATACCCATGTTGAGGACGAATGGGTACAAGTTCAGTTAAGGGAACTATGCCATGAGAATCAGGAAGACTAACTACCTCAAACAAACCATCAATCTTGCGGGTACCACAAGAAGTCTCTAATCTAGAAAGGTTTGAATCAGTGTGAAGAAATAAGGTCAAGGTTACCAGAGTTGCCAAAAGTGCTATAAACGCCTGTCCGTCGGCTAAGAAACAAGGAGATCCTCAAGTTGGTCTCATTGATTCTCCTTTAGGGGGTTTTCAATATTTTGTTCTTCTCTCTAAAGATGTGCCTCCAGAATGCAATGTTATTTTTAGATCTGTTTCGTCTCAAGTCCCTCCTAATGACAGAACAGAAGATCCTTTTACTGGCCTCCCTATGCAGTATCAAGTTAAACAAGCCAAAATTGTGATATCATCTAGACTAGAATTAAAGCCCTTAACTGATATTGAAGCAGTTTTCAACTGGCAATCTAATAATGCATTATTTCAAAATGATCTTCTCAGATCCATTGCTCAGAAACAAGATGCTGTGGCACAAAAGCAAGATATATTTATCCAGCGTCAAGATTCTTAAGAACAGCTAATTATTGCTATTCATGATCGTTTATATCAAATCCATCAAGAACTAATGGACCTGGCCAATTCTGTAGAAAACTATGCAGAAACCTCTGCTCTTTTTCTTCCTTTAGAAAGAGAACAGAAGTCACTCGAAGCTCAATTGCGAGATATTCAGGCCAAGACCTCAGCTGTCCCCTCTTATGAGCCCCATTATGTGCCTACCCAAACCAAACCCTCTCCTGTATTTTCTCCACTTTTCCCTGCTAACTATGAGCTTGCTTCCCAACAAAAACAATAACCTTCACCATTACCTTCTCTAGAACCCAAGGTTCCCCAAGCTCCATCTCGTCATACTACTACTGAACGTCTTTTCAATAAGCAAAAAGATAAGTGTAAAAAAAAAGATGGTTCTTACCATTGATACACCTTCTCCAAATACCCTGGCAGATTTTCTCCAACATGTTGCTTAGATTGATGAACCCCCACCTGAAGTTCATCATAATACTCCTCAAAGTGAAGATGAAGATGATGAGTCTCTAACTTCCTCCTCTTCCTCTTCTTATGCATCTGGATATGAATCTGACAATATTTTGGTAGCATCCCAAACAGGTGAATCAAGTAGATCCCATGTTGATCCGCATGTTGATCCACCACCTGAAGAGATGGAAACTCAACCTCCAGGACCTTCTCAACCCCCCGAGCCATCTCTTCCTCCTTCTCATCCACCTAGCCATACCAAGTCTAATGGTTTTCACACCTTTAACTTGAATAAACTGCCCTATGATGATTGACCTCTTTTCTTTCATGACATGCTATCTTGGTGTCATTCTGAAAACTCAAAGGCCTGACTGATCGTCTTGTCATTGAAAAACTAGTTACAAAATTCTCTGGTAGTCTCCGTGATTGGTGGCTTGATATCAAACAATACGTCAGGTTCATTTTCTTAACCGACCTTTTTTTGAAATAATAGATCATCTATATACTACATTTGTTGGCCCTATTGATCATGTTCGAGAACGCACAAGGGAAAGGTTTTTCTCTACCAAGTGTTGTACCTTTTCAAAAAAAGAATTTCGAGAACATTATGCTAAGATGTCTCGAATCTTCTACTTTATCAACAACTATGATGATAATAATTTTAAGGTGGTCTTCTTCTATTCGTTCCCAAGACCGATCTTTGCTAAAGCAAAGATTCACATGCAGAATACTAACAAAAAATTTGAAGATTGCACTTTGGGACAATTATTTTCTTTCATTCAGCTCGGAAGAATGGAACTCTGTTTGGATCACTTATTTTTCCAACATCAGCTCAAGATGGTCAAAACTCTCCAAAGAACTTGTATGACTGATGATCCTTCCTATTTCGAAAAATGTCATCCATATGAACCTTGCTCTTGTTTGAAAGGTTCCCCTGCTTTCCCTATTCCCAAGCAGCACAAGTTTAAGAAGCATCACTAGAAAAAAAAGCATTGGAAACATCATCCTTGAAAAAAAATCCAAATGGAAGTTCTTACGAAGAAAGCAATTTCGTAAAAAATCTACTAACTCCAAGTACTTTATTTGCAAAAAATCTGGCCATTTTGCAAAAAACTGTCCTAGCAAGACAAAAAAGCATGCAAAAATCATCTCCCATATTGAACAACTCATAGATACCGAATTATCTGACGTGGAGTCTTTTTATTCTTTGGATGACGAGTTCTCTCCTATGGCACTAATGGCAATTTCTGATACATAGGCTGTGGTTCTTATTGCTGAATCCTCTGCTAATGCCATCTCTCATTTGCCTTATGCCAAGGTACAAATATGTTTATCCCCATACCATAATCCTGTTACTCTCACAGCTCTTTTTGATACATGAGCAATTACTACTCTTATGCATCCTTCAATGCTCCCATATGATTGGTGGAAACCTACCACCAAAACTTTAATACGGTCAGCTCTTCTTCTTTGGCTGTCACATTGATCAGCAAGCCAGTCAAGATTCGATTGCATCCTCTTCTTACCATCAAGCATAGAATACTGGGTGCTCCTAATTTGCTCAAAGATTTCATCATTGGATATGATGTCATTCAGCGGCTTCGACGACTGACTTGGACTCCTCAAGGATTACAGACTCTTTTTGCTTTCATTCCTTGGGTTTCTACAGTTGTTCCAGCAGTACATGTTATTGATGATCCCAAGATTACAAAGCTCCATCACAAAATCATTACTGACGGTTGCACTGAGAATCACACAAAATTCCTACAAAAATGTTCTTCTCCATTATGGCTTAATCCTGATTTTTTTTATTAAACTCCATTTTAAGCTTAATGAAGACATTAATCCTACTAAGGCTACTCACCATGGTATGCCCCCTTTTCAACTTGCTTTAGCCATTACTGAGATTGCTTAATTAAAATCTCAAGGTCTTATTAAGCCTACAACATCTCCATGGGCATGTGAAGCTTTTTATGTCAACAAAAGGGCAGAACAGATTTGAGGAAAACTTCGTCTTGTCATCAATTATCAACCTCTTAATATTTTTCTTCAGGATGACAAGTTTCCTCTCCCTAGACCAGAAACTCTGTTTCAACACCTCTAAGATGTCAATGTATTTTTCAAATTTGATTGCAAATCAGGGTTCTGGCAGTTAGGAATCCATCCTTCTGATCGTCCAAAGATTGCATTTGTGCTTCCAGGGCATCACTACCAATGGACCGTCCTTCCTTTTGGTTTAAAGACAACTCCATCATTATTCCAAAAAGCCATGACCAGAATTTTCCAGCCCATACAGCAGAATTCTTTGATTTATATTGATGACATCCTGCTGTTTTCCAAGAATACTGAATCTCATATTTCCCTAGTTTAGACTTTCTATGAGATTTGCAAGACTGTTGGCTTAATGCTCTTTGAGAAGAAGATGCAGCTTTTTCTCTCGTTGGTTGATTTTCTCGGTATGAATATCCAAGATGGATAGATAACATTGCAGCCCCACATTGCTCTAAAAATCCTTGAATTGCCTGATATATTTCTAGATAAGCAAACAATTCAGCAATTTCTTGGCTTAGTAAATTATATGAGTGTTTTCATTAAAGATTTATCTAAGCTAACAAGTTTGCTCTATTAGTTGCTAAAGAAGAATCCTCCTCCTTGGGATTCTTCTCACACAAAAGTTGTTCAGGAACTCAAGCTTAGAGCACAGACACTACCAAAGCTTAAAATCCCTGGTTCTGGTACTCGCATTCTATAGACTGATGCTAGTGATACACATTGGGGTGCTGTGTTACTTGAACAACTTCCAGATAACAACAGAATCGTTTGTGGTTACAAAAGTGGATTCTTCAAACTTTCAGAATTACATTACCATTCCACTTTCAAAGAAATTCTTGTTGTTAAAAGAAGAATTGAAAAGTTCTAATTTTTTCTGGTTGGTCATCACTTCCACATTGAGATGGACATGTCTAGTTTTCCTCAGATGTTGCTTTTTAAACAAAAAATCCTCCCCAATCCACAACTTTTACAATGGGAAAATTGGTTCTTTCAATATTCTTTTACTGTCTGACACATTCTTGAAAATCCAATATTCTTGCTGATTTTCTCTCTCGACCAAAGCAAGTTAACCTTGTTGATTCTTATTTTATTGGAGTCATTGGTTCTTCATCATCTGCACCTAATCCATCTGATGGATCTTCTGACCTTCCATCTTATCTCATGACCTTCATTGCTTCTCTTCCAGTTGATCTCCGAGAACTCATTTACTGGAAGATTCCTACCCAACCAAAAATTGACAATCATTTAAAAATCATCACCAAAAACCATGTATGATTTTTGGCCATGTTCCTCACCCTACTTTTCCTTTTTTGTTCCCATTTTGTCTTCCATCCTATTATCATTTTCCCAAGGCTGCCTATTGTTTTTTAATGATCATTCTTCAATCCTGGTGGATTGGTTTTTGTTTAGATAAAAATCGTATTCGGGCCTATTTATTTCAAATGAGCATTGTTACTTCTTAGCCTCATTGTTGATATTCTAGGCCAGACCCTGATCATCTAAGGTTCTACAAATTCTTGTTGCAATTTGCTGATCATTAGCATTGGCTAAATCTTCTTCAAGAATGGTTTTACTGATATCTCACAGTGATCTTTTATGCACCCATTGCTTCACCATTTGATCATACTAGTATTGGAGATGATCCTATTGGTAATTGTGAACAACAATTTGCTCATATCCTCATCTCCTTTACTACAACCCTTATGCTCATTTTCCTCGTGGATCTGAAGATCTTCCTCGATCTAATGAAGCCCCCTGGTGGCCTCATTTTCATTTCTTTTATCAATTCCAACATGACTTGTGTAATACCCCAATTTTTGATCGGACCTCCGTTCACGTTTTACCTCACGTGTGGATCGTCGCCCGTCGAAAATCGAGATGCTACTAAAAGTTTTTCTTCTGTCAAAATCCTTTCCTCCAAATCAAGTTCATAACACTTTGTTTTCAAGTCAATGTCTGTAAAGATATTCTGTACAAGATAGAAAATCACACTAATTTTTGCCGAATAAATCATAAGTAATGCAGCAGAATACCTTTAAAACTATTCATTTAAACCAAAATCGTTACACAAGGAAAGCTATTGAAAGATAACACAATCGAAGTTAAACCAATGTAAATACATTAAGCAATCTTGTAAAATACATAAAGTATGACTTTCAAGTCTCCTATCCTGGACGACCTCCCCATGAGGTGTCTAATCAGATTGCGAATCTTCTAACGTATGTCAAGATATTCTACGTTCAGGTGTACCTGAAAAATAGAAATGGGAGTGAGCTCGAAAGCTCATTGGATCGATCCTACACATCACATGCATTATACAGACCCAATTCAAAACATTACAAACACTTTCAAACATTAGGTGTTTCAAACATTCATTTAGTTTTGGTCAAAGTCTAAGACCGGAAGAGGGTTGAGATATCTCTCGATATTCCCTGTGATCCAATCTAATCTCAGAGGGTTCCAATAACCGTCTAAAATCAATCGACACTCACATCACAACCTAAGAGAGTGTACTTACCATGGCATCATACCATCTCCTAAAGACTTCGAGCTGTCACAGTCAGCTCTAGTTGGGAATACCTACGATCTGCCTCTTGGCTCGACGATCTCAAACGGTGACATATAGGAGATGCCACCTCAATCCGCTTTACACTCGTCAATTGTACCGGTACGTGGATTCTTGATAACCCATCATCTTATTTTAGTTTTACAAACAGTCTCAACCACATGAAGCATCACACCGTTCACTAGGAAAATAATTTAAACTATTCATGCAATTGAACATGATAAGATGCGTTAGTGAGCAACAAGATCTAAATGCATATGTTCCTAATCATGCATGCCATATTTGAGTAAATCCAAATGCATGTTTATACCATAAACTAATTTCGCATGGATCAAGAGTTTTATCATACATCACACATTGTTCACATAAGCCAAACAATATTAATTAAGTTCCTAACAAGATCTTAATAACCTAGAACTACCAAATCAAATGATTTGAATCTTAAATCCATATAATACATATGAGTAAGGAAGTCACGCCCACCTGATTTTGCCGTTCTTCAGGGCTCCTTGCTTCCCTTTGAGATCCTTGAGACGTTAATATATATAAATCTGAAATTTAACACTAAATATAATTACTCTTAAGCTTAACTAATTCCTAAGATAATTATGCATCCTTGAATTCAGTTTTAACAGATTTTGGATCGTTGTTCAATTTTTATATTTATATATTCTAATTAAAATCCTTTCAAGTCTTCTAAATTTTCATAGTTTAAAATTATAATTTTAATAATTTGCTTACAACTCATTCGTAGAATTAAATTTTTAATAACTTAATCTTTAAAAGTTAAATAATTTATTAATATTATAATTAATATAATTACGAACAAAATTAGACTTCTAAATCTTATAAGCTTAGTTCTAGTGTTTCAAGTTTTTATTCGCAATTCCGAATTCCTATACGTTAATATACTTGAATATTCATGTTCCAATGTCAATTCCAAATCTACTATATTAAAATAATATTTCCACTAAATATTCAATAAGGTTTTTAATTTCTACTTTCATTTTCTTTTTGCATCTTAAATTAATTAAAAGAAATCTCAACTAAGATTTAAACTAAAAGAATTTAAATTTAAACCTTACCTTGCGTCATCTTCTTTATGTAAATGACACCTCATGACGAAGCCAAGCCCTTTGGTTGTACATTGCTCTTCACATTTTCATCGTCACTACATAGACTATGGGCATGTTTGGTAACTCTACTTCTTAAATATTTAGTACTTTTTTTTAAGACTTATTATAATAGAACTTATTATATAAGAGTTTATTTAAAAATGAGTGTTTGATAATAAAAACTTAAAAGCTCTTATTTAAAAGTAGAGCGTTTGATAAGCAACTTTCACATACTCTTATTTATCTCTTATTACAAGGGTAATTTATGTCATTTATATAAAAATATTATTTTTATATAAAAATTGTTAATAAA
>JAJIYU010008045.1:0-18441 GCA_030144865.1 Tinospora cordifolia | reverse complement strand
GAGGGGGGAGGGGGAGGAGGGGGGGAGGGGGGGGGGGGGGAGGAGGGGAGGGGGGGGGGGGGGGGGGGGGGGGGGGGGTGCGAAGAAAGAAAAGAAAAAGCAAGCAAAACCTGAAAACATCCGGTCGTTGATCATACTCCACATGTGTGCCACTTGTAGTGTCTCTCCATTTAGTAGCTGATAATAAAATAAGAGCAAATTTTACAAGTGATGTCTTATCATACATATCATTCTCATATTGAGAGGTGACAATAATTACCTAATCCAAGATCCACTAGGAACAATTTTTTCTCATCAGGTGTTCCTGGAGGACCAAGCAAAAAGTTCTCTGGCTTTACATCTCCATGCACATAGCTGATGTTAATGAAAATCAAATTAAGAAGCATGCACAAGAAAACCAAATGGCAGCAACAGGCAACAAAGGAAAAAAAAAAGTGCAAACAATGATCTAACCCTCTAGAATGCATCTTCTCCAGTATAGAGATTGCCTCTATAGCAATACATGCAACCATTTCAATGGACATCCTGGACAATGAAAAGAAACAATTAAGAACATATTAGTATAATGTAATCAAGTTCTGACGTTTTTGTTTTTTTCTTTCACATCTTTATTGGACGTATAAAGTTAAAAGAAATTGAAGTGACCAAGGAACCTTACAACAGAACCAAAATGTCTGAGGAATAACATCTAAAGAAACTTACGTATGCGAGTTGTTATTCCAAACATCCCACAGGCTTGGCCCCAACATATCCATAACCTGGAGGCATGAAAAGAGTGTTTGTTGACAAATAGATTCCCATGAATGACCCATTTTATTCTTGTAATCCTTTAAACAAACAAAAAAAAAATATTAGCCTCAAAGAAAGTACAAAAGTTGAAACATACCATAACATAATAATCTCCTTGCCGGCCTTTATAGTGGACTCTAGGAACACCGTGACTGCCGCCAAGAGTACTGCAAAAACAACAAAAACAAAAGATTGCCAATGATATGCCCGTATAAACAGAAGGCTGTTTAGATATTATTACACTTTGAACAATTAAACCAGAACAAATCAAGAAAGAGAAGGGAACACACTTGTAAACTTGCCACTCATATGGGGGCCCATAGTTACAGCCTTTGCTACTTCTGTGCTCAAATTTTAAAGCCACCTATATATATACCACAAACAAGATTCTCAGCTTTTCATTAATTCCCTTCTGAACATTTTGGCATAAGGATACTTCAAAAGGTTGTGAAATTCATGAAAGGATCAAATGATGTAAACAATAAATAAGCAAGAAGAATCATACGATACCTCAATCGCTCCAGGACCAGAAGTTCTGTCATTTCCATTAACACCTGTAACCCGTCGACCAACATATACTTGTCCAAAGCCTCCCTTTCCAAGTTTTCTTTCAATTTTGTACACTGGAGAACCACCAACTTGAACCTGAAGTGCCAAAAAAAGCAAACAAAACATCAGAAAAGGTGATATCTACAAAAAGAAGAAGATCTCAACATCATAGGTCCAAAATCTTCTCAATAACTTCAGAAATCAAATTATCCAAACAAAAATAATAATAATAAAACCCTACAATACAAGATAAAGAATCACTCAAAATTACTCCTTTTTCTCTCCCAAATGTTGCTGTATTTCGAACCAATCTACTAACCAAAAATCATTCGACATGATCTACGCCCCAGAATCAATCATTTTCCTAAACAAAGCACGCATTTTCATTCGAGCATTAATCAAAAGAAAGAGACACACCTTATCAGGAAGGGGCGCGGTGCTTCCTTCATCTTCCGCAGCAGGAGGTTTATCAGCGCTCTTTCCAGCGCTATCATAATCCTCCATTTTCTTCTCACCTATCTCCTCGTCCTCCTCCTGCTTCGCCCCAACCAATCCACCAACACCTACCAAACCCTTGTCTTCTTCTGCGTTTTCTTCTTCAGCAGCAGCGTCCTTCGACCCCTCCGGTGTCGAGTCCTTCACAATATTCTCATAGATCGACTTCGGCTTCTGCTGCTGCTGCTGCTGCTGTTGCTGCTTACTCTTCACCGTCCGTCTTCTTCGCGTCCTTGTCGCGATCACTCCCTCCTCACCTTCTTCGATCGGAATCGGATTATTCGCTGCTGCTGCTGCTGCCCGGCCCCTGCGCACTCCGCTACGCAGTTCCGGCATCGTTCATCCATCAAAACTCATACCTAAAAACCCGAGTGGATCACCTCCAACCAAGAAAAACCAAATCGAACACCGACTGAATCTCAAAAAATTAAAAACCGTTTCGAGAAGATTGATAGATTCGCAAACGAGATTTTATGAGAGGCCCACTGAAATCGAGTACGCAGTAATTAATTAAAAAAAGAAAAATGAAGAACGAAAGCTAGGGTTTGTTTGTTGTACGATTTGATTTATTTATTTATTTATTGTTTTCGGTTTTTTTTTGGGGTGCGGTTGTTTGTGGTTTGAAGGGAAACGTAAGATCCCCAAGGCCTTTTTTTCTCTCTCTCTCTTTTTCTTTTCTCTTCCAGTACGTTCAGGACGACAGAAAATAAAAATACAGCAAAATGAATAAATAAAATAAAAACACCAAAATTAAATAAAGAAAACATAAAAAATTTGGAAAAATTTTAAAATAAAGAGAAGCGAAGCTTGCTTTGGCGAACCTCTCCGTGCCTCTCTCTCTCTCTCTCTCTCTCTTTCTCTTTGCGTCCAAAGGGAGTAGGTCTCTGTTTAGCGAAGGGCATTGATGTAGTGCATCCGCGGCCATTTAGTGTCGGCAAATCCGTTGCAAGATGCATGGCCACGTTGCTAGCATCAAGCATGTGGAGATCTTATTATCCTTTTTTTAAAAAAAAAAATTTCTTACCCATCTTATTTATTCATTTATATATTTTTGTAAAATCCATATTTGTTGATTACTACTGTACTTTTCTTTACGAAATTTCATTTTTGTTCCTTGAACTAATTATAAAAATGAAATTCTTGAGAAGATAAGGAGATACGGTTAAAACCCAAGAGGAGGAAAAATGTGTTTTTGTTATGATAATGATTCTTTTGATTTAGATTTTATTTGTTATTGGTCCATATGGGCTAATAAAAAATAGGGTTATAATTTAGAGGTCTTTAAACACTCATCATAGTTTCATCTTCCCGTTAGTTTTAATATTGTCTAAGACTGACTGCTAAGGAAAGTTCGAAAGTTTTTCAATTACTACCATAAGTGCTCAACCAAACATGAAAAAATATTTTAAAATTTTTTCTCACTATTTTTATCAATCAAACGTGAGAAAATAAGATTTTTTTTTAAAATTTTTAATTTTTTTTACCAACCAAACACAACTTAAAAGAAACATTTTTTTTTCTTGGTGGATGTAACTTGTTTGAAAGAAAACTCACGTAAATTAGTCTGTCAACATGAAAAAATAAGCTTCTCAAATTGTATAACAATAGTTGGTTGATGTGAATGTCATCAAATCTCTTGCAGGTAAATTAAAGGAATCTTATCTTTGAGAGGATGAGGTTTGGAGAACTAAAGTTAGAATGTACTTACTTGGACTTGGAGTCATGAATGCAAGATTCTTCAACATCAAGTATGTTTGAGAAAAAAGAAGCAATTATGTTAAAGACGTAAAGATGAAGATGGCTATGGATTTTTTATTTTTGGCAGATCATCCAATCAATATGTAGGTTTTATAATAATTTATTATCTACTAACTTTTATTTTGATTGAATTCGTAGCTTTTCAATTTAGAAGAATTTTATTCTTTCTTGAAAACCATTGAATATTTTGTGAAAATGGTGCAAACATTCGATTCTTCAATCTCATTCAAACGCGCATGAAAGCATGAAACATCCTCCTCTCCTACTTGTTGAAGCACATGATAGAGGCAACCTCTCTAGGACCACAAACCTTAGTCTTCGCATTTAAAAACTAACTTTGCAAAATTTCTCTAACCATTTTCTCAATCAAAGTAATTTTGGTCGAGATCGAATTAATCTGGAATTGCCCAAAAGTCTTCTTATCTATATAAATAAATTTTTATTATTTAAATAGATCTCTATTTTATTACAATATCCTTTAGCTATGAATTTGTATCCTATTTCAATTTTAAATATAAATAAAATACTTATCCAAATAGGTTTATATATGGTTCATTAAATCTAGTCACCTTAACATTAAACTAAGATGAATTTGTTCAATTAACTTAGACAACTTTCAAGTTCAACAAACTTGGATGAAATGTACAAAAAAATAATAACATGCTTATTTGTTCTTTATGTGCGACCTTGTATGTTGGTGGTGAGCTAAAACTCATTTTGTCCCACAAGTCATAAGTGGTCTCTAGTTAGACATTATAATTACTCAATTTATATGAAGGTCAATAAATCAATTCAACCTATTTATAAAACACATCATAATCCTTTTGCTCGTGACATCCAAATTAAACATAAGAAATAAAAAATGTTATCATTATATTGTTTAATCATATTATTCTTGAACTTCAAGTAGACTGATAAAAACAAATAAAATTGATAACTCTATCAATTCACTTAAGCATGATCATGCATTCCTTATTCTCCCTTATCAAGGAGCCCAAGATATCTTTCTCTAGGTGAGGTGAACAAATTTCATCTCAATCACCTATATTTCTTTGCATAATTCTCACTATGCTCTCTCACAATGTTTTATATTTAGTAGGTTAAGGTTAGAAATTGATTGCATAAAAAATAATGTTTCTCTTGTAAGAATTTTTATAGTGATTTCAAGCCGAAGGAATTATTAAAAATCTATCATAAGAGCCACTTATCATATTGATCAGTCTAATACCTTATTTTCTAATAAGGACCTAAGAGTTTGATTTATATCTTCAAATATATGATTATTTCATCATTAATTAAACCTTATACTAGTATTAGTTCATCGTTTTTCTCATGAAAATGAGTGACTAGGAAAATTTAGAATAACTCCATTTTATTTATTGACATTATTATAATGTAGACATGTAAATGATATAATAATAAAGCTTCTCTTAATTAATAAAATAATCATAATGATAATATCTACTTGATTGGCCTAAAGCACCAACAATAAGAATGCAAGATGTTAGTGTTTGTAGCGAGCTTATAAGTTAGATGGGACACCCTACTTACCTTCTAATAATCACTCCTTAATTCTAGGTTTTTGCAATATAATTAATATGAGAAATGGTGATTAAATACCATAGAAGTTTCATGCATAAATAGCAAAAAGATATTAAAAATAATACATCTACAACATATACATTGGTAGAGGGGAGTTTAATTAGTGAGTCTTACCCCCTACAAATGTAAGTAATTAAAATACCTCCAAGCAAATAGGATGCAAACAATATATTGATCAAGTTACCTACACTTGTAGACTTTGTCCATATAGAAAATTAAAAACATGGAAGTCCTGTAACCTAGATGACTACGTGAAAATTTTATATACTACCTAAGATGTTGATTCAACTATTTATGATCATGTTCTTACTCATAATTCTAAATTTAATCAGTTTCAAGACAAGATAAAATGTTCATTGTGGCATTTGCCAAATTTAGTTCGGTCCACTATCAATTTGGGTTATCTATTAGACGAGGGGTTGTTAAATAGTAGTGGGTTGCTGAGAACGAGTGAGAGATCAAAGCCTTTTCTAGTTGCATGCATCTAGCTATCAAAGGTCATAGAGAAAATATATATATATATATGACAATTAAAACTCATTCCTCAACCCCCCTCCCCCTCCCCTGCCCTAAAAATGAAGTAGTTTTATGTGGAATTTTAAAGTAACTTTATAACAATTTGTGCAAATTTGGGAAGAATGATTTAAGCCCTAGATGATGGAAGCTTGGTGCGCCAATGTAGTTCGAAAGCTCTACACCACCTCTTTTTCAAGTGTGAGGACGCAAAGGTTGTTTAGTTCAGCTTCCCTTTGGGTATACCAACTACTAATTCAATTTGATTCCAAGTTTGTTTCAGGCAATTAGATTTATTTAGGATCTATTATAAAAAATTACATCATATTTGTTAATAGTCTAATTATTTAGGAAAACAATATAAGGTTCTAAGTTTACCAAATTTTGTTTCCAATAGTTGCTTCTACTATTGTAATAACAATACAATAGAGAGCTAGCAAATTCCTTATTTCATAGATTTTAGGTTGAATATGCGATCACTCATGTATGATTCGAAAGGTTTCATCCTTTTTGGGTGTGCTCAATACTCTACAAAAGACTTGAGAGCAGTGTTTCTTTTTTTTTTTTTTAATTATGATCGGTATGACTTCAATTCCTTTAGTGAAATCAATCAGCATTGACATATTCAAGGTTGAATGGAGTTTAATCACAATTTTTTTTCAACGACATCTTGCATGGAAGTCCTTTAGCTGAGGCAATATGCGTTGATGTGTTCAAAGTTGAAAAGAGTTCAATCAAAACAAATTTTTGCCAAAGGATTTCACATGATATTATGTAGAATTACAAATATTGAAAATGCCATCAATTTAAAGATTATAGTACTAATTACTTATTTTTGTGATAATTTAATTGATAGTGGAGCATTTCCATTTTGGTGTGGTTTTGTATTAATAAGTTGTAGTATTTGACTACATTACTAATCTTGGTTTTCCTTTTATTATTTTTGTTTATTGTTTTCTTTTAAATAACTACTTAGAGGATTGGTAACCATCTCGTAAAGTATTACCTAACAATTGTTATCAAATGGCTCGTTGGTGTTTCCTATTTATTTAGTAGGTGAGGCTCTGGTATGGTCAATTTTGGCTAAAGATGAATCACAAGAGAGTACGAGCATTACTCACACACCCTCCATTGTTGGTAGGTAGCAAAATTCTTTAAAAAAGTTGGAAAAACAAAATATTGATCGAAAATATGGAAATTTTGGTGGAAGAAAAGCTGGTATTGAAAAAAGAATTCACTCAAATAGAATATGAAAACAATTAATGTAGAAAATGTAGAAGAATCGGTATAGTCAAGCAGAGTGAGCTAACACCTTAAAAAAAAGAAAAAGAAATCATTGAATAACACTTGCAATGATAGAGAGTCTGGAGAGAGTTAAAAATAAGATAAACAAACCATTTACAATTTATTACCTTTAACTATGATGCAAAAAGAAAATTGTAGTCCTGAAGACAAAGTTATTGAAATTGTTGTAATAATAAATGCAATTATGATGCCAAATAGTGGTAGGCACAAAGTTGTAACAATGGACAAAACTGTTGATGATAAAAGCAAATTTTCAAAAGATAGCGATGAAGCAATATAGAAATAATGATAATGATGACATGCTTGCAGTAATTAAATTTCAAGTACTTATCATCTGAAGGTTAAGTTAAGAAAATTTCAATACTTGAAGACACTAAAGACTAGGAGCTACGCTAAAAAGAGGTATGATAAACTTATGAAGGAATTTGTTATAAGGAGATGAAAATTGAAAAGATAAATGTTTACTTAAAGACTATAAGCACAAAACTTCTAAGAGAAAAGTGACTCTTGCTCTCATAGAAAATCAATTGAAATTCAATACTAAGGAATGAAAAATAAAATTGGAAAATGCTAAGAAAACTT
This sequence comes from Tinospora cordifolia, assembly GCA_030144865.1. NCBI lineage: Eukaryota > Viridiplantae > Streptophyta > Magnoliopsida > Ranunculales > Menispermaceae > Tinospora > Tinospora cordifolia. The sequence continues at coordinate 10,848 of JAJIYU010008045.1, read as the reverse complement.
AATTAGGTAGAGGGCATTCTACAAATGTTAAAAAAAAAAAAGGAAAAAAAAGAGTTAGAAGAGGTTTAAATAATAAGACAATATTCAGGTAATCATTTTGACATTGGCTAAAAGGGAGAATGCTTTAGGGTGCAAACAATATTTGTGAGAGGTGTTACTCTATGAGCAAAAAAGATGATTTAGAGGAAAAGAATGAGAAGTTAGGAAATCATAAAGCCTCATATGCATGTATATGACATTATTTTATAGCATTTTGGGGTACATTTGGCCAAGGTGTTTCCAAAGGATGAAGGCATTAAGATAAGGACCGAGACCTTAAACCTCAGTTAACTTGAAAACCAAGAAAAAAGCATGCAACCTTTGAAAACGTGGGTGGAGGAAAGCAAATTTTGAAAGCATAAGTTGCTCTCACATTATTTGTTGCTAATGCTTTTGTATATGAGTCTTCAAATGGTGTTACTTTGAATTATGGTGCTTGTGTTGCTCAAATAGTTGCAGCTATTAAAGTAACATTTGAGTTTAATCTTGTTATTAAGGAATTTGACTTTCCCTTACTTCAAAAGGCTAATGCCAATAAAGACTTGGTTGATCAAAATGTTCATGTTGCTTCTCAAATGTTGAAGGTCTCGATCCACCTTCTACTTCTTCCAATAAACTATCTTTTCCTTATCTTATTTTGACCATTTTTAGCAAAAAGTGCAATATTCCAATATCTTCAAATGTTCATGCCACTATTCAAAGATTATTGTGTTTTTCCCAAATTATTGAATGTTAGTTGAGTGATAGACATTTAGGAGGAGCAAAAATTGGTGTAGCACCTACTGCTACATTTACTATTCCATATGTTGGTATGCAAGCAATGCTTTTAGCATTACTTTGACATCATCTTATTATAATTATCAAAATATCAGATTTATGCCATAATTTAGTGGATCGATGAATCCTCCATCGGGGGTCAGCTTAGGCTTGTTAATAAATGACGCTCAAATTTTGATGATTCAAACAAACCACTTATTAATATTGATTTTTTTTTTTAATTTGAGCCCTTTTAGTTTACAAATATCATATCTATCAAGACAAATGAATATATAAGGAATTGGGACATAAAAGATCAGCCAACCAGAGTATTTAAAACTTATTTTCTTTGTTTGCTTAAATTATTAAATTAAAATTGTATAAATTTACTTTTTAGGTGTTTAGCCAAGATTGCATATCATGCATGAAAATATTTTTCGAAATGAGTTGCACTAGTTAGATTATAATTATCATATTTTTTAAAATGAGTTGCACTAGTTAGATTATGATCATCATATTTTTCAAACTGCATAACAAAATGATTTTGATCATATTTTGTCACAATAAAAGGAAAATCAAATTGGATCTTGTGGACTTAAGAAAAATTAGAAGCTGCATTGAAGTGGGATGAAACAAGCTCCATAACTAAAACATGCTTTGAACACTTAGATCTCATCTTGTCACCTTTAAAGTGTACTCCATTTATGGAACATCTCTATGCAATTATTAGGCAGATGGGATTGCAGAGATGGAAGATGGTAAGTGTTCAAACATTGAAACATGCTTAATTTGAACAATTCTAAGATTATGAAATGTGCTCATTCTTTTTGTATTTTGGCTATGTGATTTTTCCTAACATGAAAGTGCTCCATCATACGAAGCACAATGCTTCATCATTTCTTGAAGCTTTAAACCTTCTCAACATTTTGGATGAATTGTGCTTTATCACATGGAATATGCTCGAATTGAAAGAGTTCAAAATGAGTTGAAGTGCAACATGAAGCATGCCTCATCATTGGAACATGCTCCATACATTTTGATTAAAAGTTACTTTTAGCACGATAAATTCCTATCCATCTTAAGGAACCACACTCTCTCTAATGTTGTCTCTATGTACAACACTTCACACTCATTTGAACTTTTGTATAACTTAGAAAAACTTTTGCATTTGTACTCTAAGTCTCTCATTTAAAATTTTCAAGCATTCTTGAGCTTTTCAAGCCCTTTTACACTTTTGGAGTCAAACGATGGTTTTGAACGTAGTTATTTAGCAAGTAATTTTTTAAACTTGTTTTTTCTTGAGTTTTCAAACTTCATTCTTAAAGCATCTTTTGGAAAATTGCTTAAAACATCTATTGAAGTCTCCTGCTTGTATTTTTCAATCATCAAAATATTTTAACTTCTTGTTGGTAAATGAACAAAATCATTGTTTTTTTGCTCCAGTTGTTCATCTTTTCTTGAGATGATCTACGTGAAATTCATGGATTTGAAACATTTGCTTGCAAAAACTTGTTGCACTAAGCGCTCGATCATTATTATTTTCTTGGGGCACCTTTTATTTCATATCATATTCTTGGCTAAATATCTTGAAGATAAATTTATTCGATCTCGTATACTTTATTTACATACTATTGTAAGATTGAATTTATGTTATGTTAGCTAAGATTGTCAACTTGGAACAAGATCCACTTAGAAATCTTCAAAGACCATTATACAATGTTGAGAACACACCCATAACTTGGAGTTGTGTTTTTATAAAGATTTGGCTTGAGCTTGCAAAAAGGGTAAACAAGTGTCTTGAACCTAAAAAAGGTAAGCTTTCTAGGTTTGATTCATATTTGGCAAGTAAATCTTAGCACATTACGAGATCATCCTAACTTTGTTTTGATTAGGTAAAGGAGTAGGTAGTTTAGGTTAAACCTTTGTAAATTGCCTTGCATTGTCTCCATTTATTTTCCTTGCACTTCACTTTGTTGCTTATTATTCTTGCCAAATTTATTATTATCGCTTAAGATTAAGAAAACTCATAAATCCAATGCACATCTTTCTTGGACATAATCTCAGCGAATAAGTGGTATCTGTAATACCCTAAAAACTCTGTATTTAATTAAATAAAATTCAAGATCAATTCAGTGAAATTGGATGCAAAATAAAATCGGACTCATTTCGAGGCTAAATTTGACAAGTTTCCAAAAGTCTCATTTGGTGACCTTTAGGGACCCTAAATAGCCTAAAATGAAGTAATGTGACATGAACCAACTAATTGGACAACATATCCAAAAATTAGAACAATTGGTCAAGATTAGGGTTTTCATTTGCCAAACGCCTTTTAGGGGGTCCAAATTAGAAAGAATTGACATTTAGGGTACTTTGGGAAATTGAAATGACTCGAAACGAAATAGGATGACATGAACTAACAAAAAAAATAACATATCTAAAAATCAAGACAATTAGCCAAGATTTGAATTTTCATTTCATAGTGCCTTCAGTGGGTTCTAAATAAGGAAAGTAAATGAAAACCAATTTGGCTACACTATCTATTGAAATTCTTAATTTTTTCATGTGATTCCAAAACTATAAGTTATAAATCATAATTCCTTGTGAATAAGGAGATATTAATTTTTAATTTATTTTTTTAAACCCGTGAAGTCATGACCACCCTAAGCATGTGCAAGTCACATGAGTGGAACACCATGATCACGTGTACTCTCACCCTACCCAAAGCTCCATGAGATGTTTCCTTTATTTGAATCATTGTAAAATGATCCCATGTCCCATGCAAATGATTTAGTACACCCACATCAATAGACATTTTATATGGTCTAGAAACCATGAGACATGATTCCATATACACCCCCACTTGATTGTGTACACCCACACCCACTTAAGCCAAAATCGGCCCAACTATGTACATGTGTGTGTGCACACATGTAAGCAACCCTATTTAGATAGTTTCTTGGAACCAAGATGAACATCTTTGACTATTATATGGTGTCCCTTCAAATCTAATAATGTATATCCATGCTTGATGTCCAAGAAATAAGAGAATGAGAAAGTATTCCTTGTGTGTTTGTGTGATGAGCAAGCAAGGAAACCAAAAAGGAAAGTTGCCATGAGCACATATGAGACGTCCCATTTGACTTAGAATATGATTTAAACATCTTTTGTGTTCACACATAGTTAGGAAATAAGATTGTACTCATATCTTTTGAATTAGAAAGTTATAGTGGTCCCACTTGCCAACCATGGGCACACTTGCCCTCTTTATGCAAACCGTCCCCTCTTGTTTGGAAACTTGCCCAAACTTTGTGAGCTACCCAAGTTGCCCAAGACTGACCAAGATGTCCCCCTAGTGCTCTTGAACATCTATATAAACCCTCTCATGCTCTCATTCTTCTCATCCCAAAGTAAAGAGTTGACACTTCCTTCTTTACTTGTTCTAAGCCCTCTTCTTGGCATCTCTTCTCACTTCTCTTGTGTTCACAAGTGAGACACTTTAATTTCAGTCTTCTAGTGAGTTTTTTGAGTGCTTTTGTTGGTGGTTGAAAGTTCTTGAAGTTTTAAAAGTAGTAGATAAGGAGAACCTTTGCCATATTCAACAAAAAACTCGGATTGAAGTGGAAAGGATTTTTAGAACTTCTATTTTATTATTTCAAGTTCCTAGCATGTTCACGCATGTTTATTTTTTTAGTTTACAACATGATTTATTTAGTTTTAGCATGATTGATCATATTTAAATTTCTGTTTAGCATGTTTGCATGTTTTTAATCATTCATGAGATCATACTATGCCTAAAAACCATGCTTCGGGTTGCTTTTTAAGTTTTCAAGCATGCTATGTGTGTTTTCATGCTTTCTTAAATGTTTAAAATTCTAAGATTTAATATTCTGATTTAGTATTATGATTATGTGAATTTGAATATGAAAAAGTGAAGATAAGAACCACGTACTGTCATAGTGACCCATATGGGTGCTATAGGTGTTCTTAATACATGCTTAGAGTATGTAGTTGCAAAGTGCAACTAAGAGATACTTGGTACGTGGCGTCTAATGGAAAGTAACAAAAAAATGTCTTTCCACCCTAAAGAGGGGTATCTAAATTGAGAACATCAATGGAATAAACTCTCTTTTAGTCATAACGTTAACTTGAAACCAACTTGTTATGTGAAACACTTAATGTATGAAAGTGTGTGAATTTAGATGTGTTAGTGATTTGAAATAGTAAAGTTAGTTGTTTGATGAATGATCCACTAGGCTATGTGTTCACCCTTTTCTTTTTAACATTTTTAGGAAATTGAATATGATGGCAATGAAAATCTGATAGTAGCTGTTGTTGGAAAGTTTTCTTTTTTTAATGTAAGGGCATGTTGCCCACTTTAGATTTGTTTGACTTCCATTGAATTTTTATGTTAAAATTTTGAGTTATGTACTCTTGCTTATAAATTCAATAATGTACTTCTTTATTTTTTTTAATAAATAAAGAGTTAGAAATATTCATTTTTCTACTTGTAACACCTTATTGAATTTAAAATTGATCAAATTGGGTGAGATACTCATGAAAGGTTCAATAAGAGTTAGAATAAAGGAATCGAGATGCAAGTTGTATACTTGTAAATGTAACATAGGACCCAACCCGCCTTGTGGTTGAGCTTAAACCTGTTTCTAGGAGGTTGGGGTATTATAGTGTCAGAGCTAGTTTTCCATCAAAGTTATCTAACCACTTTTATGAGTGATGGCAAAGCAATGTGAAGTGAAAAGAACCTTGAGAGAAGAATAATCAATACATAGGCCACCATTATTCATGGGATATAACTATTAGGCAAGGATGATGTTCCACATGAAAACTCAAGATGTGGATGTTTGGGGTGTCATTTGCATTGGCTAAATGTATCAACTACAATTGAAAATGAAACCTTTGTACACAAGAGAAGAGATGAATGGCTTCTAAATGACAAGAAAAGAGAGCAGTTGAACAACAAAACAATAAACATCTAGTTTTGTAGCTTCTCTTCAATTAAGTTCAATAAAATAAGTGCATGTAAGATTGTAAGAAAAATTTGGAATATAAGTTGCAAAAACTACAAACATCATCAACAACATGAAGAATCTTGGAGAGTTGTAGCCAACAAAAAAGTTGAAAATTTTGTTTAATGGACTGCTTACCTGGAAGGGATAGCTATAGAGGATGCAAATAACTTGGGAGAATTCATACTCTCGATATAGACTTGCCAAGTGTTAGTTGCATAATAGATTGGCATCAGTATAGGTTGCTTATTGCATTTTATAGAAGTTTAGGGAAGAATTAAACACATTTATGCATGGTTAGTGGCATGAACATTCATAATAGGAATTACGTATTTCATTGCATTTCAACATTGTTTTGTATTGTTTACAGCATTTCTATGAGAAAATAATATCTAGGGAAGGATCTTTAGTGTTGGTGCAGGACTATAACGAAGTCCAGAGAAAATCACAACACGCAGAAGTAAAGAAAAGTGAAAATCAAAGGAAAACAACCAATTACCGAGGTAGGAGAACCGACAACCAAGGTAGCTACAAGAAAACCAGAAAAAATGCAACACATTGGTTACTGCGGTTAATGGTCCAGTGACCGCTGTAACCAAAATATGCTCAGAATGCAAGAAATGTCTATTGTGGTTTATAGAATTTTGGAAATTCGGGTTTTCACTTAGGGACGAGGCTGACCGCGGTAACACGTTTAATTATCGCGTTTCTTATATTTTTTTAGGATTCTTTTAGTGTGGGACTATAAATAGAAAAAGGGATTGGAGTCTAACCTACCTAATTCGAAAATACCTGATTGTAACGATTGAAAAGAAGGAAAATCAGAAGACCAAGAAGGGATTGAAGATTAAGGGCTTAAGATTTGAGTATGCTAACTTTTATTCATTATTCTTTGATATTTGCACTTAATACAATGTTAGCTAGTTAGTCCTTTAGTTTAGGATGTGAATTTCTGATCTATGAACCTGAGATTTCTTACTTCAATTGATTAATTTTGATGCATTGTGTTATGTTGTGTGTGTTTAATGCTTATTGTTTACTGGCCATGAACATTATGATCTAAGACTATTAAATCAACTTAGGAGAGAAGTTTAATAGTTGGATTATCACAATATAACCTAGGTCAGTTGATTAATAGGGAGGTTATCGACTATTTAAGGGTTGCACGTGAATGATGTTCACAAAGCATTAGGTTGTTAACTATGCATGTCGGGAGAGGGTATTAGGGAACAATACTGATAGATGTTGGGGCACCTCGGGAGAGGGTCTCAATGATAAGTGTGAGAATTCACAATAACAGAAATTAAGTAAATTGGAATAGAGATCAAAGGCAAAAACAAAAGAATTTACTATCCTAGACATTTTTAAAATATAGTTTCAGCCATAGATTTCTATTGCTTTCATTATATTAAATTCTAATTTAGATTACGACATATTAAACTTTGTTATGTGCCTTGATAAAATGAAAGCTAATATTAGATTGAGATTTAAGATAATTAATTACAATTTTGTTCCTTGAGGATGATACTCGGTTTTCACCGGTTATTATTATCACGATCCCGTATACTTGTGGGGAAGCCAACAAGTTTTTGGCGCCGTTGTCGAAAAACGGTATAATTATCTCAGAACCAATTGAACTTATTTTAATTTTAATTGATGCAATTTTACTTTTATTTTTACTTTTAATTGATTGCTTTTCCTGTCTTTTCAACTTCATTGAATACACTTGATCTTGTGTTTGCTTTCGGTGTTTCAGGGTTGCATGAATAAAAATCCTTGTGAACCATATGATCCATATTTGTTCAAAACCATAAATTAGATTTGGTTGGAAGCCAAACGCCGAGTAGCAACTATGGCTAATAGTGGAACTTTCGGTGTGGGAAATAATAGAGAAGGCACAACATAGAGAGGCACCCTTAAGGGATTTCTTCAAACTAGTCTTGAACAATAATTATTCCGGCATAGCTAGGACATCGATAAATGCAAACAACTTTGAAATGAAGCCTTCCCTAATTACAATGGTGCAACAACAATAGTTTGGAAGTTCAGCAATAGAAGACCCTATGGCTCACCTCAATTCATTCATGGAGATCTATGATACGGTCAAGACGAAGGGGGTGACTGAAGACTAGCTAAGGCTGAGGCTTTTCCCTTTTTCTCTAAGGGATAAGGCTAGAAGTTGGTTACAAACATTGCTTTCAGGAAGTATCACAACATGGGAGGAAATGGGTTAGAAATTCCTTCAAAAATATTTCACACCCGCTAAAGTACATCAATTGCGGGTTGAAATCAGTTCTTTCAAGCAATCTGAGCTCGAATCTCTGTATGAAGCTTGGGAAAGGTTCAATGACTTATTGAGGCGATGCCCACAGCATGGATATCTCCTTTGTCTTCAAATTTAGATGTTTTACAGTGGATTCACACCGTCGACTAGAGCCTTGGTAGACTCTGTAGCCGGAGGTTCATTGATAGGAAAGTCCACCACTGATGCCACCCAACTCATTGAAGACATGGCAGCAAATGCATATGGCCATGGTATAGAAAGAGGAACAACCAAGAGGGTGTGAATTCATGAGGTTGATGACATCCATGCACAAATTGCTGCTATGACTCATAGATTGAACCTAGTAGAAGAAAAGTACAGCAATTGGCAATACCAGAATCAACTAACTCAACATGTTCAGTTAATTACAGAAGCGAACAAAACATCTTATTCTGGAGAGGCTTTTATTGAACAACTAAATGCTGTGAACAAATTCAAAGGGTATCAAGGCCCATCCAGGGGATATAATGTTCTAAAGTACTATCATCAAGGAGTTAGAAATCATGAGAACTTCTCATATTCAAACAACAAAAATGTTCGACTTCCACCTGGATTTGAGCCACAACAGCCCTTACAAGATAAAAAGCCATCCTTAGAAGACAAGCTTGATGAAATTATGAACATGCACTCAAGGTTTTTAAGGAGCTAACAAGGAGGGTAGACAAGAATGATAGTAGAGTTTCTAGCATTGAGATTCAAATTGGAAACATGAATGCCACAATTAAAAGCTTAGAAACTCAAGTGGGACAGTTGGCACAAATAGTGTCAAATCAGCAGCGTAACTCATTTCCAAGTGATACTCAAGTAAATCCAAAGGAGAGTTGTAAAGCGATGATGACAAGAAGTGGGAAAGAGGTACCAGACCCACCCTATCTAGCCAATCCATCTGCTGAAGCTGAAGATATTGACAGTGCTGAAAAGGAAGCTTCAAGCCCACTAGCCATACAACCTGAGGTGTTTCACAAATCATAAGGGAAACCCCAAGGGATTACCATTCAAGATGGTAAAGTTCTAGAGCCTCCACCATTGCCATTCCCTCAAAGGTTTAAAAAGAAGAAGTTGGATGAACAATTCGCTAAATTTCTGGAAATGTTCAAGAAGATTCATATCAACATTTCCTTTACATAAGCTCTACATCAAATGCCCGACTATGCAAAATTTATAAAGGAGATCATGTCTAAAAAGAGAAAGTTAGAAGACTTTGAATGTAACATCTCGAAATTTGATAGGAAATTTGAATTTTTTACTTAGAAAATTATACAAAATTGATGAATGAAAAATTTGGCATGTCCTAGTTACCCAAGTGAGGAATAAAAATCAATTTAGCGAATTTTTGGAAGAAAAAAAAATGATTATAATGCATAAAATGAGATATCATGGTAAAAAATACAAGGATATGTGTCATTTTTTATGAAATCAGGATTAGAAAGTCAATTGGGGTCGAGATGTGGAAAAAAATCTGAAATGAATGCAAGAAATAGGGTTGAAAAATAAAAAATAAACTCAAAATGCTGTGAACCGTAGATCTGTAATATGGATTAGCATCCTACGGCTAAGATCAAGTCCGCACGTACGCACGAGAGCACCGAATTAGCCAGATCAAACGGCCAGAAATTTGCATGCGTAACTCGAGGAATATCAAACGGCCAGAAAGAGTTTCGTTGATCACAAAATCGGACCGCATACCGTGATCGAGGAAGATCCAACAGTCCAGATCGAGGCGCTCTGAGATAATCGCGAACGAACACTACGATCGAGGAAATCGGACGGTGCAGACGTATTTCGGTGATCGCGAACAGTGAAGCGCTTGAGAAAGATCCAACGGTAGAGATCTCATCTGCCCGATCCAACGGCCAATGTTGCATGAGCCAAAATGAGTTTGCGATCCAGTGTTGCGATCGAGGCGTATTCGACGGCCCAAATAGACGAATCCGATCCATTGTAAACCGAACGCTGTGATCGATGCAAATTGGACGGTCCAGATTCACACATCTCTATCGATCTGAGATACGAATGCGTGATTCGAGGATGATATAACGCTCCTTATCTGAGGCTCCGAAAACACGTTAAAATTAATAAAAGAATACGAAAAAATATCTGAAAAATTCAAAAAATAGTTTCTAAATTTTGAAAAATATCTCTAAAATTCAGAAAAAATTTGAAAAATACTCTTTTTGCTCCAAAAATTAGAAACTACGAAATTTGGTAGAATTAGAGAGTTTTATTCATAGAAGGATACAAAACTTTCTATTTTCTTCCCTTGAAAAATCTATATAAACCTCCCTAGGCTCCAATTTCATTCATTCCAAATAATAAGAGTTGAATGTTCATCTTGTTTTTTCAAAGCCTTCTTCTTGGCACCTCCCATCTTCCCTTCTTGTGTGTGTGAGAAGCTCTCGAATTGGAAAATTGAGTCGGGTGATCTTTGTGGGCACTAGTACGTGGGGGAATTGCTGCCGAAATTCTGAAAGAAAGCGTCACAAGGTGGAAGTGATTTCTTAAACACCCCTTTTTCTTACTCAAAGTTCTAGCATGTTCATTGTGCGTATGGTTTTAAAATCAAAAGATTTTTAGTTCTAGCATTCTAAAATATTTTTCAGTTTTACATATGATTCATATTTGAATTTATGCATGCATATTAATCATGTCATGCCTAGTATCATGTTTAGGTTTTATTTCAATATGTGATGCATGATTTTGAGTGCT
>JAJIYU010008044.1:0-18419 GCA_030144865.1 Tinospora cordifolia | reverse complement strand
CCCTAAACTATTTTGATTGTGTTTACTTGCATGTTAGTAGGAAGAAGTGTTTAGAGAAATTACCTGGCGTTTTGGGGAATTTGTTGTAGTTGCCAACCTGATCAATCCAACCACCTAACCAACCTGAATCTTCCCAAGAATATTAACTATTTGCTTAGTTAGCATTTTTATTAGTTATCTATTGTTATTGGATTACATGAAATTTCATGAATAAAATAACATAAATGAAAAAAAAATATTTTTAAAACTTTTACAATCTGATTTATGGAATTTGATTGGTATTTAACTTTAATTCGATCTAACTCAACCCAGTGAGTGGTCGAAGCAAATTTGAGCTGTGTGCTGGAACTTATTGAGCCATTGTTGGCTGTTGCCACTCACATCATCCCCCCCCCCCCCCCCCCCTCCTCAAGCGCTATGAAGAACAAACGCTACAGTGTGGCTTGATTAGCATATCAGGAACTTGATCCAAATTAGCTGGAATGTATTGAGCACAGTGAGCCATTAACTACATTTTCACAAACAAAATGATAGTCAATCTTGACAAGCGCTGTATCAGCGTGGAGAACTGGATTAGTTACAAGATGTTGAGGCACTTGCATTATTGCAAGACAACATTGAGGGAGAAGAAATCAGGATGTAAAACTTCCAAAGTTAAGAAACAACTCAAGAGATCTTGAAATACAACCTCTTGCTTAGATGATGGTCAAGAGATGGTGTTACTGCCAAAGTGGGTGCTACGATGATCATCAGGCCATTTAGACCAATCTGCATTGATGTAGCAAGGGAGGGATATATGCAGGCCTGCTTAACAACAAAACTAATATGGAATTGAGTAATTGTACAACATTGAAGTGCGGCAACACTGCTATGATAAAGGGATGGGTTGGTAAAGGCTCACTATCATATAAGGAAACTAGGGCATGGGAAGCCATGGGAGTGGCAAGTGGCTTGCAACTGGACATAGCGGCATGATGAAGCACATTCTTTGCGTTCTTAGACCAATTGAGAAGAAGATTGGTAAGTGAAGTTGTCACAGAAATTTCAAGGAAAGAGGATTGGGAGCCAAGATCCTTAAGAGCAAACTTAGCATTGAGCTAGTTAATGAGACTGGACATCAAAGTTTAATTGGAGCTGATGATGTTGATGTCATCCACGTAGACCAAAACTAGTAGCGCGACGGAGGTATTATGAAAATTAAATATAGATGTATCAGCACAACCAGCAATGAATCCGTAGCTTAGTTCAGTGAACCAAGCTCTCTTGAAACCGTAAATTGTTTTGTGCAAGCATCACACAAGTAGTGAATCAACTACAACTTAAAAACCGGGAGATTCTGCCATGTAGATCTCTTCATAGAGTTCACCATTGAGAAATACTTTATTAACATTGAGCTGCCATACTTCCATAGAAGAGAGTAATGGTAAGAATGATCCAAATCGTTGGTGGCTTGACAACAGAACTGAAGGTTTCAAATTAATCCAAGCCACATGTTAATTTGGTTGAATCCCTTGGCAACAGGTCAAGCCTTATGCGTTCAAGAAAACCATTTTCATTATGCGTGAGCTTAAGGACCCATTTATAACCAACAAGAGATTTGCCCACAGGCAATGGAATTAATAATCAAGTGCCATTTTGAGTGAGATCATTAATTTTGAGGCCATGGTGGATTTCCAAATTGGAGACATGAAAACTTTTTGTATAGAATAGGGCCATTGCAAAGCAAGTGAATCATTTGTATTGGTGAGAAATATCTTAGGCTTGAACATACCTGCCTTAGGTTGAATAATCATAGGGTGCTTGTTGGTAGGAACAACAAGATCAAGCTTAGAAGGAGAAGAAAAAGCATTGCCATGGATTAAAGCTGATGGACCGGAACCTGCTCAAGTATTATTAGTCGTGAGAGAGGTGGGTTGGTTTCATGGAGAGGAACCAAACCAGGTGCACTAAGAGAAGAAGCAGCTTTGTAGCATAAGTGGGAGTGTTACTAGTAGATTTAGTAGCTAAATGATCATGAGGGCAAGGAGAAGAGAGACAACGGTAGTAGCCATGGGAGCAGGTGCTGATACCATAACAGGTACTTGAAGTCATTTTCAAGCTTGATGAACTAGTAGTGGAGATGAGCTTGGAGATGGTTAACGAGTAGTACCAGCAAAGGGGAGGTATTCTTCATCAAAGATCACATGATGAGATATATATATATATATATATATATATATATATGCTTTGATGGTATGTGAATACAAAGGTAGCTTTTGTTGAATGAGCTATAACCAGAGAAAACACGCAATTGCGACTGAACCAGTTTATGCATTGCATAAGATTGAAGATATAAGTAGCATGCACACCCAAAAACCCAAAAATAATCATACAAATGGTTGCTTGCCATGGAGAGCCTCATACGAAGATGTAAAAGATAACACCAAAGTAAGAAGCCCATTGATCAAGTAAATGCCTGTAAGAAAAACATAGAAATTAAAAGAAGTAGGGAATGATCTATGAGCCATTAAAGCAAGACCTATTTCCACCACATGACAGTTCTTGTATTCAGCCAGATCATTTTGTTGAGGTGTGGAAGGGCAAAAAACTCGATGAAGCATACCATAGTCAGCAAGAGTAGAAGCCAAACACTAATCACTTCGAAGTGTTTTAATATCTGAATTGAACCTAGAGAACATAGTTTTGAACAAAAGAAAATACTAGTGCCTCATCCTAGGCATGAAGCAAATAAAGCAAAGAGAACCACGAGAAATCATCAATTAAAAGCATAAAGTAACGTGCACTTGTAATAGAATTCACAAGTGCGAGCTCCCATATATTAGAATGCTCAAGTTCTAATGGGTTAGATGTTGTTGAATTAGAAATAGGAAATGGAAGCTTACAACTCTCAGAAACCTGACAGGATTGACAAAGTTACATTTGACAGCTATCATTCACGTTTTCTGTCTGCACTTCATGCTCGTTGAATATGCCATAATCCTATTCAATCTCTTCTTTGATTTGTATTTGGCATGAAAGTACTTCGGGTTTTTTTTACCGTTTTGGAACTAGCCAATCCTAGCATGAGATATCCAATATTCTTCTTTCATCAAAATACCTCTTCTCAGTTCCAGTTCTAGCTTTTTGATGCTTTCCATATAAAGATCATCAAACAAATAATGAGCTTTAATATGATTCTTAGCATTTGGCAGCTAGCTATCCTCCTGGAATTTGCTAAAGGATGAGCAAAACTCCATTGAACTAACCTTTTCCTGTCTCGTTTATCAATCCTCCTAGCTATAGACAATGAAAGAAATTGCCCATGATCCTTATGCTAGCAATCATTCACAATTGACTAGCATTATTAAGAGGAATACCACCTCTGATCGAGCAAGCAAAATTATCTAAAACTATTTCTCTATTGCTAGGTAGTAAACAGGAGGATAGCAGCTTGCTCCAAACCCACTGATCCATCAGTGGCCTTCTATTTGACCAACTGAAGAATCGAAGACCATATATCACCCAAGATCATGCAAACCAATTGGAAAGACAAACTTCTTAAAGCGATATTTTATATTATTGGCATACACCATTAATTTCCTCCAAAATTTTCCCTAGCCAACAAACCAACCTCTTCACCGAGGTCATTAATCTTGTGTAGAGCACCTTCTACTTGCGAATTATGCCAGCTTGAGATGTGCTTCCATAACGCCAACTCGAGGTTAGGCAACTTCTGGACAGTTAGGCGCATGTAAGTCCTTAGATGATGATGATCTATGAGGTGAAAATGACAAAGGGGCATTAAAGAAATATGAGGAGAATCGTTGGAAGATAGTTTCTGTAATGTGAAATATGGAAGATGATGAGCAGTTTGAACAATTGACAAGATTTGACCCGGTCAGGACTCTCTTTGACCTGACCCATATTTAAAACTCTATTTTTAAATTAATTGAGATAATTATGTAACCCAATTGTATAGTGTAGGTTGAAACCTTAGGTCTTATTATTAGAAGAATAATGTATTTCCTAAAATATATAAACTTATCGTATTAGTGAATAAGCTCAATTTCTATCATAAGAGTTAAAATATCAAGTTAATTAGAAAAATTGTAGATTTAGTTAAACTATTGAAATATGGGAAGTAGTTCCACCAACATTTTCCATAGTTGACCTCATAAGTCAAAATCTGTCTAGTTACAGTCTATTAAACTTAATTAATTAAAATACAAATAAAACCCATTAATCTAATTGACCACTAAGTTAATATTGGGGAAAATAGATGTTTAATTAAATCTTTTGAATACCTAACCCATAAATCTAATTAGTCAATTTTATATAATTTAATTTGTTAAAGGTCAAGCAAAATAAGTCTAATTTTAGATATAAATTAATTAATTTATTCAATCAAACTTAATTAGGTTTAAATACTAAGTCTAAATGGCAATTCATTAAAGAAAAATGTATATATCTCAAAGACGATGAAAAGTTTCTTTAGTTGATGTTCTGTATCAAACGAATGATAAATATTTATAAGAAAAAGATAAAAATTTTTAGTATTCATTTCCGCTTTAAAAATTCAAAGACAATAACTAAATTAAAACAAAAAATATATATTTGTTATAAATCAAACTAGAACAAATTGAAAAATACAAGAATTTTTTCAAGAGAGGAGGGAAAAAACTTAAGAAAAAACTTAAGCACACTAGAGAGAAAAAATAATTTCAAGAGAGAATTGTTCTCTTTGTTGATAATTTTTATGAGGCACAAGACCTCTTTATATAGTTTTTTAGAATGATGAGTTACATCAATCATAATTAATAATATTTAAATAATCCTATTAATTTGGACATTATGAGATTTAGAGGTTACATGATACTAAATATCAAAGGAGTTACAAAGACATTCAATATTTTGATATTATTATTTATAAAACTCTCCCTTTGAATGCCTTTTATATTAGAATATACCTCATTAAAGCCTTACTAGATAAAACAAGTGGGAAAAAAAAATCTAGAAGAAAAAAGAGTATATATTCTTATGGAGTCTTATAATATTGTTAGGATTACCTCGTTAAAAACCTTGTAAGGAAAACCCAATGAGACAAAACCTTAGCTAAGGGAAAAAAGTATAGTGCATTAATCAATAACTCCTCTTTATTCTCCCCCTGTTGATGATATCATTTAAGATTTCTAAGCCGACGCATCCCAATGTTATGAACAAATTTTTCAAATAATATTGTCGGTAAAGCCTTTGTAAACATATCTGCCAAAGTGTTACTTGAACTGATTTGTTGAACTTCAATATCACCATTCATTTGAAGATCATGTGTGAAGAAGAACTTTGGTGAAATATGTTTTGTTCTATCTTCTTTTATGTATCCTCCTATTAGTTGCGTGGTGCAAGCAACATTATCTTCATATAATATTGTTGCAACATCATTCTTCTAAGATAAACCACACGTCCCTTCAATATGTTGAATCATTAATTTTAACCAAACACATTCTCGACTTGCCTCATGAATTGTTAATATTTCGGCATGATTTGATGATGTAGCAACTAATGATTGTTTGGTAGACCTCTGAGATATAGTAGTACCGCCATATGTGAATACATAACTTGTCTGGAATCTTGCTTTATGTGGATTAAATAAATATCCTGCATCTACATAGCCAATTAATTGCTCTCGAGATTCATTTGAATAAAATAAACCCAGATCAATTATGCCTTAGAGATATCTGACTACATGTTTAACTCCATTCCAATGTCTTTTTGTAGGTGAAGAACTATATCTTGTTAAAAAATTCAAAGAAAATGCTATACCAGGTCTTGTATTGTTAGCAAGATACATTAATGCACCAATGACAATAAGATATAGTACTTCAGGACCAAGGAGTTCTTCATCATCTTCTCAAGACCAAAAATGATCTTTATTCACATCAAGTGAATGAACAACCATTAGAGTACTCAATGAATGAGCTTTATCCATTAGAGTCGTTTCAAGATCTTTTCTGTATAAGTTAATTGATGAATATGAATTCCACTTGATAAATACTTGATCTGCAAGCTGAGACAAAACTTAGTTTTGCTAAGATCTTTTATTTAAAATTTTTTCTTTGGATAATCTGCTACTCTTAAGAGTTCTTCTGGACTCCCAATAATGTTTAAATCATCAACATATACAATAATTATAACAAACGTGGATCCAGTTTTCTTGATGAAAACACATGAAAAAATTGGATCATTCTTATAACCTTCTTTAGCAAATACTCACTAAGACGGTTACATTCGTCCAGATTGCTTTAGTCCATACAAAGATCTTTATAACTTTATTGAATAAATTCTTCGAGAATTTGAATTAGAAGCTATAGGCATCTGAAATCCTTCTGGGATTTTCATATAAATATCACTATCAAGAGATCCATATAAGTAGGCTATTACTACATCCATTAGACACATTTCTAGTTTTTCTTGGACTGCCAGACTCATAAGATATCTAAATATAATTGCATCGACCATAAGAGAATATGTTTATTCATAATTAATACTTGGTCTTGGGGCAAAACCTTGAGCAACAAGTCACGCTTCATATCTTACAACTTCATTATTCTCATTTCATTTTTGCATAAAAACCCATTTATACCTTACAGGGGTCACACCTTCAGGTGTTTGGACCACATGTCCAAAAACATTTTATTTTGCGAGTGAGTCTAACTCTACTTGGATTACATCTTTCCATTTTTGCTAGTCATGTGTTTTACGACATTCTTCTATAGATTGAGGTTCAAGATCCGCTTTCATTCAAAACATCAAGCGCTACTTTATATGCAAAGATATCATCAACAACCTTTTCTTTTTGGTTCCATCTCATCCCCGTGGTGACATAACTAATTGTGATTTCTTCATTATTTTCAGGTCTATGTACCTCTTCTAGGGTTTCATTATTAGTTATGCTACCGATCTCTTCAGGAGTATCTACCTCCTCCATTTGGACATCCTTATCAATTTTTCCTTTTCTTTTTCGAGGATTTTTATCTTTGGAACCAATTCGTTTACCACGCTTCAGACGTGTCTTAGATTCATTTGCAACAAGTTGTTCTTCAAGGAATTCAATATGAGCTGGAACATTGATAGTTGGTATATGAGATTTAGTTACTCTTTTAAGGTTAGTGAATGCATCAGACAATCTATTTGCAATATTTTTCAAATGAATTGTCCTTTAAACTTCATGTTCACATTGTTTTGTTTAAGGATCAAATTGGGATAATAATGAAGCATTCCAATCTATTTCTTTTCCCAGCTGTTTATTCTCTCCCCCTAATATTGGAAAAACTGTCTGATCATAATGACAGTCAGCAAACCGTGCTGTAAAAATATCTTCAGTCACTTAAACTTAATTATTGATGGAGAATCATATCCAACATATATACTTAACCTCCTTTGAGGACCCATTTTAGTGCATTGTGATGGAGGAATTTGAGCATATATCGCACATCCAAAAATTTTTAGATGGAAAATATTTGGCTCCTGACCATAAGCCAATTGCAAAGGAGAGAATTTATGATAATTCGTTGGCCTGATGCGTATAAGAGCTGCTGCATGTAAAATAGCATGTCCTCATATAGAAACAAGGAGTTTTGCTCTCATAATCAATGATCTAGCCATTAATTGAAGGTACTTAATAAATGATTCTGCTAAACCATTTTGTGTATAAACATAAGCAACAAGATGTCCAACAATAATCCTAACTGACTTGCAATAATCATGGAAACCTTGAGATGTAAACTCACTAGCATTATCAAGACGTATTTTCTTGATCAGATAGTTTGGAAATTGAGTTCTTAACCATATTATTTGAGCAAGCAATTTCGTATTCGCCAGGTTACGAGTTGATAATAAAAACATGTTTGACCATTTTGTAGATGCATCAATTAAAACCATAAAATATCTAAATGGTCCACACGGTGGGTGAATGGGCCGACATATGTTACCTTAAATACGTTCCAAAAATGCGGGAAACTTAATTCCAACCTTAGTTGGTAATGGTCTAATAATTAGCTTTCCTTGATAACATGAAGCGCATAAGAATTCACTAGATTTAAGAATCTTCTGGTTCTTAAATAAATGTCTATGTGAATTCTTAATCATTTTTTACATCATTATAGAACTGAGATATCCTAGTCAGTCATGCCAAATATTAAAAATATTGACATCAGTAAACTTCTTGTTTACTGTAGTATTTATCTCAATTGTTGTAATATTTGTATAGTTTAAACTAGAAGAAAAAATGAGTAATTTTTCTAATACATGTTTCTTACCCGATACCACACTTGTAATATGAAGGTATTCAATATTTCTTTCATTAATTGTCTCGATATGATATCTACTTTTTTTTCATTAATTGTCTCGATATGATATCTACTTTTTCTAACATCTTTGAAACTTAATAAGTTTCTTCGAGACTTAGTAGAGAGTAGTGCATTGTTTATAATAATCTTTGTTCCTTCAGGTAACAATAAATTAACTCTTCCGGAGCCTTTAATAAGTTTTGCACTGCCAGATATTGTGCTAACATTAGCTTCTTGTATAAGCAAATGAGAAAAATATTTTTTATTTGCAAGTATGGTATGTGTCGTAGCACTGTCTATAAGATAAATATCTTCTTCATCTTTGATTTTGATTCCAGCTAAATTTTGATCATAAACATCCATATTTTTTTCATTAAAATAAAATAAATATCCATAAGAAGTACTTTCTTTTATATATATATGCGAGAGAAAACACCAAATTAAACATACAAAAGCAACACATATTGAAAATAAACATATAACAATGATACACATAATCAAATAAAAATAAAAGCTCAAAATCCATCTTTGTTCAGTCACGTCTTTCTTCTGAGTTTTCGAAGAAATCTGATATATCTAAATGTGTTATTTCAAGATAACTTTGGTCAATGTCATCATTTTGGAAAATACAAGTTGTCTCCACATTTTTTTCCTTTTCTTTTAATGATGCATGATAAAGATCAACAAGATACTTTGATGTACGATAGGTATGTGATCAATGTCCTTTCATACCACATCTGTAGCATACATTTTCAAAATTATTTGAAATTTTTTTCTCTTTTCTTATTTCTTCTCATTATTTTTTCACTTTTGGTGGTTGATATTATTTTTATGATGATAAGAGTTTCCATAACTACCATGATATGTATGTCGATCTCGACCGCGTCTATGACCACAGCCACGACCATAACTTCTTCCATGTCCAATAGTATTTGATGCTACTGCATTTGCTTCAGGGAATGAAGTAGAACTAGTTGGACGAGCTTCATAATTCTTTATTAACAGCTCGTTATTTTGTTTAGCCACAAGAAGACAAGAAATTAGCTTTAAATATTTTTTAAATCCTTTCTCTCAATGGTGCTGCTGCAGGAGCACATTCGAGGCATGAAAAGTGGAGAATGTTTTTTCTAAGATATCATCATCAGTGATCTTTTCTCCATACAATAATAATTGAGAGCTAATTCTAAATACCGTGGAGTTATACTCATTCACGCTTTTAAAGCCTTGTAATCGAAGATACATCCAACTATAGCGAACCTTTGGAAGAATTAATGTCTTTTGGTGGTTATATCTTTCTTTTAAACATTTTCACAATTTAAGTGGATCTTTTATGGTAAGATACTCAATTTTCAATCCCTCATGGAGATGGTGACGAAGAAAAATCATTGTCTTAGCACAATTTTGCAGGGACTCATTGTTTCCCTATTTGATGGTGTCTTTAAGAGCCATCACGTCAAGATGAATTTCAACATCCAAAATCCATGATAAATAATTTTTGCCCGAAATATCAAGTGCCACAAATTCTAATTTTGTAAGCTTTGACATATTGCTTTACAAGATATATAAAATATATTAGAATGTGACTACTTAAACAATTATTATTTTTAAATAAATTTTAATCTATTTTAATGAAATAGATAAGTTATATATACATTAATAATAAATAATATCAATTACATATATGTTCATATTTTGATATTTAATCAAAATGTACTATTTATATGAATTGGTAGGACAACCTTTAGGACAAGGCAGTGAGACAGAGTCTACTCAGAGTAACCGACCTCCTAGGACATGATAACCTATCTTCCTTTCAGTGTTTAGTTTTATTTGAGACAAGACTTACCTACTATCAGCCTAAACTTAAATGAAATTTTGAAAAATATTTGCCATTAGAGAAAGGCTTTGATCAATTATGCGACTTATAACTTCATACTCAATTTTGAACTTGTTTGTTATATTTTGTTTTATTTAAATGTGTAGAGTTATGTATGTAAATATAATGATGTTATAAACTAGAATATATATATATATATATATATATGTGGTTGGTTGTATTATAAATCACAAATTATTAGACTTACATATTTTTTGATCGTGTTTATATTTTTTTAATAAAGAAAAATGGTGGAAAAAGGAAAAAAATTATAATAACAAGTTGTTACTAAAGAGAACACCAACTCTATTAATGAAGACGTTATTGCAAAAGATGTAAATTTCATATCATGTAATTTTTCCTTCTTAATTTAGTATAATGTGTTCATTAATTAATTATTTTTTATGACAACTATTAGAGTCAAACTCAGGTTATATTAGGGGTTTAGGACATAGGTCAAAGCCAAATCCATTGTTTTTTTTATATGGAGCTCCATCATATGTACTACCAATAGATGATATGAAGCAAATGTACTAAGAATCTCAAAAACAGATGGATGAGTTAATTGCTTATAAGAAGGAGTTGGTTGTAAAGAATGTTTTTTAAAAAGTCTCCACAAGGAATTTGAGGAAGCTTTACACAAATTAAAGCAATATCAATGCCACGACATTGACATGACTCAACCATTTGGTTATGAGATTGATCGTTACTGAGTAACCATCATTTATTTTAATTTAATATAATATTCGTTTAATGCATTTTACCATATTTCATTAATTTTTAATGCATTTTAAAGTAGTACAATCATAATATTATATGAGTATGCTTCATATTATATTTTACCCTCTTAAAAAGTTTATTATATTATAATTAGATATATCATCACAATATTATCGCATATCAAATAATAAATAAAAGTTGGAGTAATTCTTTATTAGTATGGATTGAGATAATTATTTATTTATTTATTTATTTATTAATGAGTCTGCTTGTATTTGTTTTCTAATCTTTTATAAATTAAAATATTTGTTATTTAAATTTTAGGATGATATAAATTAAATACTTACATTTTTTTTAGTAAGCAAAAAGCCTAGAACACTTTATGCATATCTCATTTTTATGAAATGTTTAAGTTCTTTAATATGATTATTAATTTTAAAAATTTAAACATTTTCTTAATGTTTAGAGATATTTTGTTAAATTTATTTTGGATATTCTACTATTTATCAAACATGTATTTGTTTAATGTTGATATTGAATAGTTGAACTTATTGTGAGTAGTAATTTCATTATGTGATTTGCGACATCAATATTATTATATTATATATATATTTTAAATATATTATTATAAAGTTTGTGATGATATTTACAAGTTTGATATTATGTTCAATATATTCATATATACATAGATTGTGATAAAATGAAAATATAAATTGATTGGCAATATAAGATTTTTGTTGCTAACAACAATTGATAACAAGATTATTTGTCATTAAAATTATAATTTGCCAACAAATTTATTTTGTCACAAGTAACATTTTTAAACTTAAAATTTTTTTAGTGGCTAATCGAAAACAATGATGATTTTTTTCCTTAAAACTTAATGGTGATGAAATTATAATGTTATTAAATAATATTTGCGATGAAAATTTAGTTATTAAATAATATTTGCAATGACAATGTTGAAACCCCTTCCCTAGGTCAAAGAGCGGCCCGACCGACACAGTGGTCCGACGACTCACTCGCCATGTCAAGTTTGCCCAACCATTGTTAAGCCTCTCCAATCCCAACAACAAATGATGTCAGAATGATTGAAAGACTCAAAGCGAAAGTAAACATACGAAGAGTGATCATTATATTACATATTTGCCTTGTCCAAAATACACAGTTGACCACATATATATAGATACACAAAAGAATGATCGACCTCTAACAAAAGGACCAAGAAAAGGGAACATAGATCGTCAGGAAATTAGACAATCACCACACCTTTCCCTCTATCAACCACCGAAGAATCTGAAATCTTAGTAAAGTAGCGAGTCTAAAATCAATGTGGCTTAGTCAGTAGTAAGATCAGCATGTTACCCATAACCAAAATTCCAAAATAGTGCATGTATGCATGAGTAGTAAAAATGATGTAATATTTGAATGCATGACATAGTATAAAAGCAGTTATGAACAATGCAACAGTTATAGAAAACATCTCAAATACATGCCAATGAAAAAATGTATCCAGGTTAGGGTTAAATTAGCAAACCCAACCTATGGTCATTGCTTGAGCAGGTCCTGAGTCAGACATACTGGCTACTTGAGTGGGTCGTGAGCTAGGTGTATTCATCGAATACCCTAACCCCGACGCTCGGCCCTCAAGTACTGTAACTCGAGTGGATTTTGAGGCTAGGCGCATTGATTATATGGCCTAACCTCGAAGCTCGGACTTCAAGTCTAGTCTTAATCACATCATGTACCCTGACCCCGACGCTCGACCCTCGAGCTTATGGTTTCATTATCCATGTATAGCTACGCATTTTAAAATCAATAAGATGTATCTCAATCTCATGAAACTGTTTAAACCATGTCATTTCACACAAGTTTTATGCAAGGAACATAAGTCACAAAAAACACCTGAATCAAACTATTCACGTTGGGTCCCGCGCACCGATGTCCCGTCGACAACCGACCCAATCCCACAATGCTCACTTGAATCTGCATTATTTAAACTCAATTTCAGTTCTCTTTAGGATGTGAATTAATCCCTCGTTCTATTGTCCCTAATCGATCTCGATTGACCCAAATTCGATTTGATCAAATTCGATTAATCAGTCAAACTTGGTCAACTGCTCAAACCCGGTCAAAATTGGTCAACATGATCAATTTTTGTTATCTTTGGTCAATTTGGGTCAAATTGGGTCAAATTAGGTCAAAATTGGGCCATTTAGGCCAAAATCTCCAAATCTCAACATTTAGCCCAAATTCTAGCTTTTTGTTCTTCTTGCCTAGTGAATGTGTCAATTTTTTTATGATCAAAATGTACGTTAAATTTATGCAAAACTTTTTAGATTTCATTTGCACTTCCAAAACATTCACCAGAATTTTAGATTTTGATTTTTTGGATACTATTTGCAATGGTTTTTAAGTGTGTTAATAAGGACTGCGAAATCTTGTATCTCATGTGACAAACAGTCAAATGGTGCATCAATTGACTCCTTTACCCAATTCAGTTTGGGGTGAAATTTAGGACACATAATCTTGACATGTCCAGTGACCTCTCCACTAAATTTCAGCTCAAACTACCAACGTTTGGTCAGTTAACTAGTCTCCTACTTCTCTGTCATATAACAGATTGTTCAAATGTTCAAATTTCCTATGATTTTTCAAGTGCCTAAACATCTCTATTGCTTTACTGATTTAAGGCTCTATCTTACATATTTTATATAGGTTAAATTTCAGAATATTGATAGTTCAAGTCTCATCTCAAAACAGCAAGCAACCATGACTATAATCATTCCTAAATTTACCCTACAACTTAGCACATATATCAATAATTTAAAATATTTTTTAAATATCAAAAACCTCTATGTAACTAGGCATCTTGGCATGGACATAAAACTATACATATAAAGACTTAGGGGTTGGGGTTTATACCTCATTGTAGAATTTGGTGTGAGGTTTAAAAAGCTTCAAATCTCAGTTCCAACGGATGTTCTTAGCCACTTCAAATGATGCCTCAAAATTGGTTCCAAGAACTGTCTTTTGCTGGACCTATTGTAACAGTTGATCAATAGTCAACTTTAGTGCCTTGTAGAATAGGTTTAAGACTTTAGTTTCTAATTTCCACCACTTGGACATGAAAGTACATAAGATAAGGAATAAAACAAGGGGTTTTACCTCAGAAATGAACCTTGAATGGGTTAGGAATCACCCCTTTAAAGTTTGCTTTAACATAGTTTTCTGCAGGTTTTCAGCTACAATAGTGTCAAATGGCCTTGTTCGTGGTCGTTTCAGTCTCAAATGAATGTGGGATTCGACCAATGTCCTGTGTAATGTTGTAGAGGGTAGTAAGAGCTTTTCAAATAGCCCTAGATCACTAAAAACAGACCCCAAATGAAGAAGAAATGGATTGTGGAAGTTAGGTTGCAGAAATTGAAAAATGAAAATTTTGGTCAAAGGTGGAGGTTTTGTTTTATGTTGAAGTGGCCTTGCATGGCAAATGGGAGTGCCACATGCCCATCCATGTGGTTCATGAACTTCAATACAAGGTGCTTTGTTGTCACCATCTATTGGCTTGCTCAGGAGGTTGAATGGATGGGCAAAGCAGTGGCTCAAAACTATGGACGAACATGGTTTTCCTACTGAAATTCACTGGAAAATGAAGGAAAAACGAAAAAGAAAAGGGGGGGGGGGGGGGGGGGGGGGGGGGGGGGGGGGGGGGGGGGGGGGGGGGGGGGAAGAGGAAGAGGGGCGTGGGCTGACATCTTGCGTAGGCCTTTGGCCTGCACGCCTAGCCTGTTGGCGGGGGCCTGGGCCAGAGCTGGTGGCCCGAATGCACGGGCCCGCAAGCCTGTGCGCTGGGCCGCATCTGATTTTCTTTTTTTTATGTTTTTCTATTTTTGTTATACTTTGTTTCTCTTCCCCTTTGTATATATATGTGTATATATACTTAATTTTCATTTTTTTCTCCTTTATTATTTTTATCATTATTTGATTCATCAATCTCTTCAAAATATCCAATTATACACCATTTTCATCATTAATGCATTTATTTTTTAAAAATTGAATATTCCACCCAAAATTTACATTTTTTTCTCAAAAATCCATTAATTACACCAAAAATTCAATAATCACTCCAAAAATTCAATAATTCTCCGAAAAATCATAGTTTCTCCAAAAATTTTGTTTCCCTTATAATTTAATGTATTTTCTACTCAAAATTTTATTTTTCAATTCTTTAAATTTTCTTCAATAAATGATTAAAAATTAGAGAAAATTTAAGTATTTTTATTAAAAATTTCTTAAAAATATATATATCAAACCCATTAATTGTGTATCAAAACTATGGGTCATCATAGATAATTTATCACTAATTGTCATAAGTGACCTGTTCATTTCATATTTGTTGATCTTATTATTTTGTGTGTGGTTTTTTCATGTAACAAAATATTTATTAATCCACAATTTTTAACGAATTTCATTTGTCACCAAATCTATTTATAAACAAAATATTTATTTGTTGCAAATAAAAAACAACAACGACCAATAAAGTTCACCAAATTTTCAGTGACGATGCTGTTATAATTGTCACAAAAATTAGTGCATTGACGATGAAAATTTTACTTCGTTGCCATTGAGAATCAATGACAGGCATAAGATGACGGACTAAAAACGATATATTTTTTGTTACTAAATACTTACAACAACAAATTTATAAATCTTTATTGACGAAAATCTTCGTCACTAAAGACCCTTTGCCTTGTACTACTAGGTGATTGATAGGTATGAAAAATTTTATTATTAAAGCAAACAAAAAAAACCTAGCTACCAAGACAATAATTAACTGATTATTGAGATTTTATTTTTGGCATCTTATAGAAAAACTATAAATAACATACAATTAGCTATATGCATTTACATACATTTACACGCGGTTTCAAAATACTGTGGATCGCTTGCATATTACTCAACTAATATACTTTCTAATTGATTAAAGATGTTTAACGATTAAAAAAATTAAAGTGATTTCATCCTATCATATTTGTTTTTTTTTTTTTTTTGGTTTTTTTTAATTTGCTTAGACACTAGGGTCATATCTACTCAGATATCTAAAGTATATGGTATTGTCAAATTATCATCTAACCAACATATATTTGTGGGTTAATTGTTTGACTAGTAGATATCTAAAGTATATGGTATTGTCAAATTAATGGGTTTGATGCATGTTGAGCTGACAGTGCAATGTTAAGTTCGTTTGGTCAGCAAAGTGGGGGAGGGACACTTTATGTGAAAAAGATGAAGCCCAAATGGATAATTTAATGTTCTAACGAGAACTTTATTACTTGATTAATATGAGGAATATTATACATTGACTACAGTGTTGTAAAACTATAATAAGGTAACTAATGGTTAAAAAATAAATAGAAAAAACTGATGAACGAGTTGTTGCCGTAATGAAAGTCAAAACTTAAGTAAATGGTAGGGAAGTGGGCTTGAGGCTAGCTAAGTCAATTATTAGGGTTCTTGATATTAGGAGGATTCCTTGGGAAAAAAAAAAAAAAGCCTATGGCGGAGACATTTTGACTGGTCTCCTCCATATTAACATATTGCATTTTAACTTGATGGTTGGCTTTAAATGCATTATCGAGATATTTTGATTATTGCTTCTGTATTACAAAGTAGTATGATTATTTATGGTAACTGGTAAGTGGTAATTCAAGAATGGCAAATGTTATTACTTATATGATACTAAGAAATTACCATGCTTATTTACATAAATCTTTAAGACTTTAAAGAAATCGGGTAAATAACTCTTTGTAGAATGAAAATGAAGCCTCATTTAGAAGCTGCTTGCCCAAAACTATTTTTCCGAGCTTAAACCTATAATTGCAAAAGTAATGGGAAGACTTCTCCAAATCATGCAAATGCTCTTGTTTTCCCTAGTGGAAGGTTTAGAAAATGCTACTTACTTGCCAACCACATAAATTTTAGCTCACCCTTCTCTCTATATTATCATTTCTTAGGCACATAACATTGAGAGCTAGCCAGCTGCTCGAGATAGAAACACTAGGTAATTTTTACTACGCTTGTTACGGTGTTGCAATTCGACTTTGTTTTCTCTTCTTAGCTTTGGCACCAATGCAACAATATATTGCATGTCTTTTAACACTTATTTGCATCTTCTTACTTGGGCTTCTTCTCTTCCAAGCTTTCATATTTTGTTCTTCTTTTCCAACCTATTATGACTTAGTACAACAACTAATTATCAAATTTTTATACCTTATATATAAAACTATAATTTATTTTAAACAACTATGGAATCTCAATAGCTTGTAGATAATGTAGAGATTAATGCAGCGGAGCACACACAAAGTTATAAATAATAAAAGAAAAAGAATACAAGCAGATTTACATGGTTTGGTGAAATTCACCTACTCCACGGGAGATGAAGAGATCTATTAATTTAGGGAGAAAATTTACACCACTCAATATCTTCTCTGGTTTCTATCTTCACTGATCTATATATGAATTTCTAGCTCTCCACTCCTTTATATAGAGTTTTTTACTTAGTATCTTATTCAGAATGAAGAACTTCTAATTCAGTTTCCTATTTTAATTAGAAGTCTAAAACAAATAAGAAACTGATACGTATCAGGATACAAGTCAAAAAGAAATTAAAAAAAAATAGAAACACCTCTTGGGCCCACAAGAGTCCGAGACACACATATATAACAATCTCCACCTTGGCGAGGACCACCACAAGCCACTAGCCGATCTTCAACATCTCCTACATTGAGGCGCTTATCTCTGAAGGATATTGATCAAGTTCAAACAATACTCAAATTTGACCATTGGGACTATCTTTGTCAGCATATTTGCAGGATTATCATTGGTACTGATCTTCTGTAAAGAAATCTCACCTTCCTCGATAATCTCACGAACAAAATGGAATCGAACATCAATATGCTTGGTCCTGGCATGATGCACTTGGTTCTTAGCCAAGTGAATGGCACTCTGACTGTCGCAATGAACTGGTACACTTTTCAAGGTAATCCCCATATCACCAATTAAACTTCGGAGCCACAAAGGCTCATTCACAGCCTCTGTTACTGCCATATAATATGCCTCTGTAGTAGACAAAGCAACTGTAGTTTGCAACATATACCTCCAATTCATAGGACCACGTGCCAAAGTGAACACATAACCTATAGTAGAACATCGTTGTCTAAGTCACCAGCATAATCAGAATCCACATATCCACTGACAAGTGATATCACTGTCTGACTGAAAAACCAATCCTACATCCAGTGTCCCTCGAAGATACTGCAGTGTTAGCTCACCCACAAGTGTACGGGATTGCAATAGTAATATCCGGTAAATTCGGGTATCGTCGTTAGGGAACAATGGTAGCTATTGATTTTTAATACCAAAATTACTAATGATCTCAGTTTTATCAAGACTAAATTGAAAGTGATTAAGTTGATTTCAAAACCAAAAACTAATGTAAA
>JAJIYU010008043.1:0-18414 GCA_030144865.1 Tinospora cordifolia | reverse complement strand
TTAATATAATTTTTTAAAAATTTTAATTAATTTTTAATATTTTTATAAAAAATTATTTTAAAAATTAATTGTAAAAAGTTAAATAAGTCATATATAAGTACACGATTATGAATATAATTAAATACGATTAATTTATGACATGACAATAATATGAATTATCATCCCTAAATATAATCACTTACAAACCTTGTGGTCGAAACTTGATAATCAAGTCAGAATAAACACGAAACTGAGTTTCAAAACTTTGGCAAAAGCGATGTGATAATAGGTCAAAAATGATATATAATTTTAGGTTCTAATGGTATAAGCCAAAATTAGTCTCCCTAGCTAGTGTTAAAAAATATATGAAAAATTACAAAAACCCTCACGATGACGAGAGAAATTTGAAAGAAATGATCACACAAAAATTATGGATGAATTCACAAAAATAGTTTTAATGATAATAATAATAATAATAACAATAACAACAACAACAACAAAAACAACATCAATGTGTGTCCATAATGGATTACAAGGGCTATAAAGTTTCTTTAAAAAAGTTAAAAAATAACTACGATATTTATTTATTAAATTATTAATGGTTTTTGATAATAATTATATTTATGTGGTACAAGTAAGACATCTCATATGATTAAAAATTTAATATTAAAATAAAATTAAGATACTTATTTAAGAGCTTATTAATAATATTTGATTATAATCATATTTTCGTGTGAGGTACAAATAAGATAACTCACATAATTAAAATTTTATATTCAAATTAATTTTTAATTTTTTAGATGAATGTCTACAAAACAAAGATAATGTGTGAATTAAAGCATGCTACAAATACTTAATGGGCTCCAATTCATACTATGACACTTATTAATATAACCGGTGAAATCTGGAAAAAAGACTTTAGGGCGTCATTATTTTTTTATATCTTCTTTTAGGCTTTTAAAAAATTTATACCCCCTTTTCGGCAACTTGTTATCAGTAGGACAGCAAGTTACTTAAAAGAATTAAAAAAAATTGTAAAACTTGATGCCACCCTTGCAATGGCGGCATCTAAGTTTAAATCTTTTTTTTCTAAGGCATGCCGCCCATTGAATGGGTGACATGCCTAAATAATTTTATTTAATTTTTTTATTAAGTTTTTATTTACTTTTTAATTTTTAATTTATTTTATCTAACTAAAATTTATTTAACTTTAATTAAACTTATTTTATTTAATAAAGTTAATATTTTATTAACTTCATTTTATATAATTTTATTACATTTTTTAATTTTTAATTTTTGTTAAAAAAATTAATATTTTATTTGATTTTATCATTTGAAAAATATTATTTTTGTCATTTTAAAAATTAATATTTTATTTAATTTTGGAAGTAAGTATTTTTATTCAATTTATTTAAATTTTTTCAAGATAATATTTTATTTAATTTTAATTAATATTTTATGTAATTTTTAATTTTATTTAAATACAAAAAAATTATTTATTTATTTTATAATTTAATTTTATTTAAGGTTGAATTTAAAATTAGATATCAAGTTAGGTAGGCTAATCTGAGCATCAAAAATTTTTTCATCGCTTTTGAGAGTTTGTGTTTGGCTATTAGAACACGTTAGAACTGATCTTGCAGAAAAACATCTCCCAAATTGACACAAGTGATCGAAAATAGCTTCAAAAATTGTTCAAAAGGAAAAACAAATATTAACTTGATGCAACCCATTAATTAAATGAAATTAAATAAATAATTAATTAGATAAAATTACATAAAATTATAAAATAAATAAATAAATATTTTTATTTAAATAAAATAAAATATTAACTTTTCATAATGAAAAAATAAATAAAAATTTTCAAATGAGAAAATTAAATAAAATATTAATTTCTTAAATAAAATTAAAAAATTAAATTAAATGTAATAAAATTAAATAAAACAAAGTTAAATACATTTTAATTAAATAAAATAAATTTAAAAAATTAAAAAATAAATATAAATTCAATAAAAAAAATTAAATAAAATTGTTTAGGCATGCATTGGATGGGAGTCATGACCGAACCTTAAAAAAAAAATAAAAAAACTAAGACATGCCCCCTATTGAATAGGCGACATGCCTTAGAAAAAAATTTTAAAAACTTAGATGTCACCCATGCAAGGGGCAGTATCAAATTTTATAAATTTTTTTAAGACTCTTTTAGACAACTTGTTGTTAGCTAGGCGCTGATATGATGCTCAACTGGCAACAAGTTGTCTAAAGGGAGATATAAATTTTTTGAAAGCCTAAAAGGGGATATAAAAATTAATCACGCCCTAAATGATCTTTTTTTTTGTAAAATCTCTCTTGCCTACCACATGATGTACTTACCCACACGTCCGCCATAAGTGTCACAGAAATACCATCTAAGGTCTATTGATGATACTAAAATAAGTTAATGCCCTGGTGTTGTATTCCTATCATTATTTATTAGTCATTGATCACAATCAATACACTCTCATGAATCCAAATTTTCTATCATGTCATGAGTGTCAAACAAAAGATTCAATGTTACCACCTAAGGTATAGCATCTCATGGACTTTATGACATGGAATTCTTGTCACAAACAAATTTAAAATAAGTCAGACAAAATATCTCATGGAGACATCAAACTTCGGTTGAAAACACTAATTTTTAGCCACTCTCGGGACTCTTACAACTCACTTAAGTGGCAAATCAACTCACAACTCGCTTTGTGCACACATTTTTACACTTTTAGGTCTTGAACTTGCACAAACTTGTGCCCTAATTTGTGACTGGTCTTAGGCTAAATTTTTATTGGTTTTTTTCATCTAGGTTGCCACAATTAGTGTTGAATAGTGCATGAAGTGGTTATGTTGTAAATTGGTACTTGCATAGTCTAGGTTTTGCATGAACCTTGGCCTCTTTCTAGCAAGAACCAACTTATCCCCTTTCTAGTTTTCACCCCTAAACTTGATATATTACATCATTAAGTTCCAAGTTACATGTATGGCCAATATTACAACACCATATTCATAGTTCTTTAAGCATGGTCTTAAGGCCACTACGTACAAGGACAAACCAACACGTTTTACAACTCCTAAGGTGTTGTTATGTGACTTAATTTTAGGGTTTTACAAACCCTAAACATGCTTTCTAACTTGATATCGCACGTGCACAATGTGTGCCACCATGGTGCTAGGGTTTTTGTGTATAGGCCCTTTAAATCTCCATGGTCATCGAGTACTTTTTGAGTGTGATATCAATCAGCCATGGTTGGGCTTTCTAAGAAACTCTATTGGATTCTTTTGCAAGGTTTAATAGGTTACAAACAATTATTGCTTTGCTGGTTGCATGCTCCTCTTCTTATTCCATCAAGAATGTTTCCACAATGGTCCATGTACCTTGCATAGTTCATGGGGAATACATGGTTAGTGTCTTCTGTAACAACCCGCCTTCCCCTCGTGGCCCAATAAATCTGGTTCGGAGGGTGCAATTACAATGCCACCCTCATGATTAATAAATCAACATGTTATCGCCATGTGCAAACATTATTCATGGCCACCCAAGAGGCGGTGCGTCACTTAATCTCTTTCTTTTTTTTTCTGTCTATCTTTTCACTATCTCAATTCTATGAGACTTCATGTGACATGTTAACTCAAATAGATTCCGCATAAAACATTTTGAAATCTTTGAATGAAATTAATTAATATCATTATTTGAAAAATTTACTTCAATATTCAATTGGTATAAAGACTTTGAACATATTCAATAAAACATCTTTAAACTGAAAAGGAAAATAGGGGTCAACATGTCCAATTAAGAAGAAATTAGAAAAGAAGATTCTGAAATAATCTCTATTGTTCAAATAGACAAAATTAGAAAAGAAGATAGTAACTTGTTATCAGTTGACATTAAGACCGAAAAAATATACCTTAGTGTTCCAAATCTAGGAAGAGAGGTCAAAAATAGACACTCAAACACATCATCAGTGAAGTGGGGTTAATTTGAACACCAAGTTCACAATTCAGGAAGTAAGGTCAATCTAGACACCCGGTTCCAATCAAGAAAATTAATAATCGACAAGCCGAGTCCAGGTTGGAACACTTATGATGAAATCCATCACTGTGCTGATACGTGGTTATAATCTTTATTAATCTTTTTTAGTGACAAATCATAATAATAATGGCTTAAATTGATGAATAAATATGTAAGCATCTTAACATGGTAATCATCATTCATAACAATCTTAAACATGTTAACAAATCATGATATTATATACATTACTTATACATCATCATTCATCAATAGTACGTGTTTAGGCATGCATATATCATTCAAGCACAACATATAGATTCAAGGCATGTTCTTACACTAACACATGCATATATTATTTGAATCAAAATAATAAGTTCAAATTTGAAAATCATCTCCATCTCAAAGCCTTAGTTCTTTCTTGTCCTTGCTATCGTTATTCCAACCCTTCTTTGAGTCTTCAACCTTAAAGATTAAAAGTCGATACATTATTTTTGATGATCACAGTGTTTCTAACATTCTTGAATTGTATCATAATGATTCCTATCTAATTTGACCTTTAATTATGCAAGAATATTACCCTAGATGAGTCTTAGTATTGTCTTAGGTCTGTGTACCGCAGTGGAAGAAAAGATTATTGCAATAATTAGAATGTAAAAATGAAAAACAGGAAGCGCAAAAGAACCATCATGGTAGGCTATCGAGGTAATGCATGCATTATCGAGGTAGAGTACTACAGTATCCAATGAGTGTTACAAGAGTACCGTGTCATTACCACGGTAACCAGAGGAGTTTCCAAAAAAATAGTGCCATTATCACAATAGGCTACTACGATAATCAGAGAGGAATTTGGAAAAATAGAGGAAAATGAATCATGCATTTGAGACTTAGATAAGGGTATTATACCTTCTTGAATTCGGTAAATCCTCTGGTTCCTCCAAAGAATACTAAGTAGCGTGTTCTTGCTACTATGTTGCAAAATTCTAGCTTCTCCTATGTCCTACTACTACAGTTGTTGTGTGGAACAATTACGAGATGAAAGAATGTCAAGAAGAAGACTAGGAGAAGAAGAAGTGCACCCTACAAGTCATTATCCCATGCATCGAGGCCCAATGTAATCAAAATACTCTTGTTATCCTGTGTACCAAATTATAATAAATACACCTGTTGTTTCCCTAGTCCTGATTTTCCTAAATCTAATGTCAATTCTCAATTAAGACACCCTAATTACTCAATTGGTGTATTATACTCACAATATCTATTTTTATCCAATTTAAGCATTTCAGAGCTCCTAATCCTATTTGAACTTTATTATTATTTTTTTCTAAATTATGATCCTTGATGATTTCAAATTTATGTACATTCTCTATTCTTTTGAAAAATGATTATAAATGCTCATGAAATTCATTTTATTCACGACATCATATATACCTCCCCTATGAATTCCTAATTGTAGTTGATCCAAGCTAAAGTTTTGGGCTTTTTATTTATTTATTCATTTATTTAGTATGATATTAATTCAAATATTTTGTCAATATTCTTAAGGTATTACACATAGATGCCACCTAGTTTGCTGGCATGTCACATCTCTTCCCAGGTGGCGATGCTATCCAGTAATAGTGTCTACAACCATGTCCTTGCTTTGTCCCTTAAAGAGAAAGAGAAAAAACCTCAATCTCAATTGGTCTTCAATCACACCATTCATTTTAACTGTGTTATAGATTTCCATAAAAGAATTCAAGTGTGCCATCGGGTCTTCTATTATCAAAACTCCAAACAGTTGTTGTTGTACCATTGTAATCAAGGATGGCTTCAATTCAAAGTTGTTGGCATTGATAGGTGTTCTTGCAATCCCAGAGTAATTATTATTCAACACAGGTTTAAAGAAATCTTAGAGTGGTGCCTCGCCATCATTGCCAACTTTTGATCTACTACTTTCTACTACATTAGATTTTTGACTTCTAACTTCTAATTGGATTTGCCGAAGTAATTTTGACAAGTCTGGATCACTCAACTCAGTTGAGTCTCTACTCATCAACAACCTAAAATACCACAAGCAACACAAGAAAAGAGATCAAGTGTATTCAATGAATTAAATAATATACGAGAATAAAATAAAATTTTTAAAAAATTTGCCTTAACTAATATTTAACCAAATTCGAGTGGTTCTAAAATTTTTGTACACCGTTCCCTGGCAACGACACCAAAAGCTTTTTGGGATTATTATAATTGTACAAGATCACAATAGTAACATATGGTTGAATATTGAGTATTGTCCTCAAGGAATGGTTGACTGCCAAAAATCTCAAATCCCAATCTACTATTAGTATTAATTTTATTAAGGCTACAAATTGAGTCTGAATATTATAAACTAAAATTAAATTAGAAAACAAGTGAATACTAGATTTTGGAAATGATATTAATTAAGTATTAAGGATAGTAAAATCTAATGTAATTCCCCTTAATTCATATTTTAGTTAATTTAATTCTTAGTTCTATAGGTTATGACACCTTTCACTAAAACCCTCTCTCGAAGGATTTTAATAACTATTAGCCAAGTCTCGTAATACCCTCTTTTGGGGCATACAACTTACAAATTAATGCAATAAACACTGAATTCATGTGCAACCTCCTATAGAATCAATGACCTCCCGGTTCAGTTGATCTCTCTATGTCTATACTTTGGTAGTCAAACCATCAAACCTCTCTTTCAAGTTAGTTTAATAGTCTAGAATCAATCTATCTATGGCTAGTAAATAGAAAGCAATAAGATCACAATGTATAAAGCAAAACCTTAGAATAAATTAATCAAAATACTGAATCAAAGGTTCCTACAATCAAAATTATATCCTATAATTTAAAACTCGTAGCCAAATATACTGCAAAGAGTATAGAACAAATAATTAAACATAATAAAGATCATACTACGAGCTTGATCTCTGTCTTCGCCTTCTTCTCCATCTTTGCTCTCTCTGTTACTCTATTGCCATCAAAACCCAATATCTAAATTATATAATAAACCTTGATACATTTATCTATATATAATTCTCCCTTAAAAAGATCCTAAAATATGAATTAAAAAAAATCTAAATTTACATTTTTAATTGCACTACCGCGGTAATGAATCGCGATAATCTCAATAATAAAAAATACAAAAAATTCATGAAATTGGCGAATCTCTCCTCTATTGGGATAGGCTACTCGGTAGTCATTCTTCATTTGAAATTTGCTCTTGGGTGATTGTGGTAATGTACCATAGAAATGGATTTCTACAATACACCATGTTTTGGATAATGCGATAATCTCCATAGTAATGATTTGCTTGCTTCTCTGGTGTTTCGCTCTGGTTACTGCGGTAGTATGTTTCTCTACCATGGTAGTCAGTTGAAATTCAACACTTGGGTCTTTTTCAATCTATTTCTTCAGTGTATATCCATTTCTAGCTAATCTAAACCTGCACAAACACTAAAAATCTTCCTTGGGCATTAAATCACAAGTATAATTGCATAGAAACCATATTGAAAACCTTTATATGTATAACTAAACATGTAATGCTAAGATGAATGTTCACACACCTAATTATAAACAAATATGTACTATTTCCTACTTAACACATGCAAAACTCATGCAAAATACCTCTAAAATGGTTAGTATGCCATGCAACTAACATGAGCAACCACCTATCTTTGAGAGGGTGGTTCTTAGTCTATTCTCTGTGGATTTGGTCATTCTTAGGGCATTGTACTCATGACAATGACCACTTTCCACCAATGTTCAAGGCCTCATGTCACTTGGTCTAAGCTTCACGTAAATTTCACCCCAAGTAATTGAGAAACACAAATGAACTATCATGTGACAGTGTGTGATTTCATGTACATGTGTGAAGGAAATTGAAAGAGGAATTGAAAATACTTGCGACAAATACTTACAAAAAGTCTTTAGAGTGAAGGTTTCTTAACCTCCAAATATTTCCCATGGATCTTACACCTGTACACACTTTTTACACAAGTAATTGTGCCAAAGGAGCACAATTCATCCTTACTTAATTCATAAGCAATGGGGAGAGTGTAGGGGATGTAGAGGTTAGTGGAAGGAGCATGGTGGCTTATCTTAGATGCATGGGATGCTCAACTACTCATGAGCTTGCATTCACTAGCTTGGAGAAGTTGAAGAAGCATTTAATTTTTGTGGTTGAAGATCACTATTCATGAAAACTCAATGATTATGGTGGAACAATTAAGTTTGACAGATGATTGTGAGGACATAGGTGGGTTTGAGCTCGTGTTAAGTTTTAAGTCCTTTCTACACATTGATGTGTAGCATGCCTTGTAATAGTCCCCATGGTGGTGGCAATGGCGGTGCAAACATGCATGTTTCTATATTAGTTGTGTTAGGGTAGTGCAACATACTACGTCGAGCCTTTCTTTTAATCTTCTCACATCTTTAGCATTTCAATATGAAACTCATTTCCTAATATAATGGTTTCAACAACAAGTTCCTCATTCACGTGTCAATATGGTCAATTTGGCTTGTTTTAACTGCAATTGGTTATGGTTGATAGTGGTTGATTTTTCAGGTCAATTAAGTTAATCATATTGTCAAAATTTTGGATTACTACAAATAAATGCACACACATGCACACACACACACACACACACACACACACACACACACACACACACACACACACATATTAAATGATGGGGTAGTTTGAAAGAAAATTGAATTGAAAAAAAGTAATTTCAAGGTGTTGCATACAACTACAAGTGAATTAGGTTGTTTAATCTATACCTTAAGTTGGATCATGTAGTGAATTAAAAAATCTCAATTGTTTTATTTATTTTAAATTTCTATAATTTCTTTCTTTTCTAAAATTTAATTGTCATTTAAGGTTTAAACAACTTGCCAAGTACCTAGTTCACCTCCTTTGGGACTAAATTTGAGCTAACATTTTCTTCCAAAGGCATTAAACACAATTTCTATCAGTTGCCAATGAGGCATTCGTTGGATAATAAAAAAGAACATATTTCACAATGGTTGGAGGTTTGGGTCTAAAATCTTCGATGATGCATGTTCCTGAAGCGAGAGAACTGGGTGTAACAACTTTTATATTCTCAAAAAATATAACAACAACAACAACAACAACAACAACAACAACAATAATGTTATAAATAATAATAATAAAATATTGAATGCCTTTGTAACCCCTTTGATATTTAGTATCATGTAACCTCTAAATCTTATAATGTCTAAATTAATGAGATTATTTAAATGTCATCATTA
Source organism: Tinospora cordifolia (assembly GCA_030144865.1). Classification (NCBI taxonomy): domain Eukaryota; kingdom Viridiplantae; phylum Streptophyta; class Magnoliopsida; order Ranunculales; family Menispermaceae; genus Tinospora; species Tinospora cordifolia. The sequence continues at coordinate 9,113 of JAJIYU010008043.1, read as the reverse complement.
TGATTGATGTGACTCCCCATTCTAAAAAACTATATAAAGGGGTCTTATACCTCATAGAAATCATCAACAAAGAGAACAATTCTCTATTGAAAATTTTCTTCTCTTTAGTGTTCTTGAGTTTTCTTTCTCTTCTCTTGAAGATATTCTTGCATTTTTCAATTTGTTCTAGTTTGATTCATAACATGTTATCAGCACGATTCGTTCTTCAAGATCAACTTCTAAGATTCAAGAGTCTGAAAAGAAAAAGCTTGAAGGTATATTTTAATTTATGTGATTAAATGTTTGAGTAGTACATTTTGTTCGCGCATGTATGATTATTTATATACAATATTATTTACTATTAATTATATATAATGTCATTGACTAAGAAAATATGCTATGTAGTTGCGACTTGTACGATCTTCTACGTTAGAAATCAAAAGTCAAATAAATAAGGTTATTTAATATTTTATCGATTGATTATGCTCTATTCTTGATTTTTACAAATGTACTATAAGTTTGGGTTGATACTAGATAAGTCATGTCCCAATTAAAGCTAAACATTGAAAGAAATATATGTTATCCTATCCTAGGAAGCCAATTACTCTATGTAAACTCTGTCTTACTGTCTTTTCTTGGAGGTTGTTCTACCAATTCATACAAATAGTACATTTTAATTAAATATCAAGATGTGAGCATATATATAATTGGTATTATTTATTATTAACTAAAATACATATATAACTTATCTATTTTATTAAAATAGATTAAAAATTTAGTTAAAAAGTAATTGGTCACATTCTAATATATTTTATATATCTTGTAAAACAATATATTAAATCTTATGAAGTTAGAATTTATGACACTTGATATTTTAAGCAAAAATTATTAATCATGGATTTTGGATGCTGAAATTCATCTTGATGCAATGGGTCGTGGAGACACCATCAAAGAAGAAAATAAGAGTCCTTGCGAAATCTTGCTAAGACAATGATTTTTCTTCATCACCATCTCCATGAGGGATTGAAAATTGAGTATCTTACCATAAAAGATGCACTTGAATTGTAGACATGTTTAAAAGAAAGATATAACCACCAAAAGATAGTAATTCTTCCAAAGACTCATTATAACTGGATGCATCTTCGGTTATAGGACTTTAAAAGCGTAAGTGAGTATAACTCCGCGATATTTAGAATTAGCTTTCAATTATTATTGTGTGGAGAAAAGATCACTGATGATGATATGTTAGAAAAATATTCTCCGCTTTTCATTCCTCAAATGTGCTCCTGCAGCAGCAGTATCGAGAGAAATGATTTAAAAAATATTCAGAGTTGATTTTCTATCTCCTTGTGGTTGAACAAAATAATGAGCTATTAATGAAAAATCATGAAGCTTGTACAATTGGTTCTACTCCATTCCCTGAAGTGAATGCAGTAGCATCAAATAGTACTAAACATGGAAGAAGTTATGGTCGTGGTCGTGGTCGTAAATGTGGTTAAGGTCGACATACATATGATGGTGGTTATGGAAACTCTTCTCATCATAAACATAATATCAACCACCAAAAGTGGAAAAATAATGAGAAGAAAAAAGAAAAAAGGAAAAAGAATTTCAAAGAATTCTGAAAATGTATGCTATAGATGTGGTATGAAAGGATATTGATCACTTACCTGTCGTACGTTAAAGCATCTTGTTGATCTTTATCAAACATCATTGAAAGAAAAGGAAAAAAATGTGGCGACAAATTTTATTTTTCAAAATGATGACATTGATTAAAACCCTCTTAACATGACACATTTAGATATAGTAGATTTTTTTGAAAACTCAGAAGGATGATGTGACTGAACGAAGATGGATTTTGAGCTTTTATTTTTGATTGATTATGTATCTTACAGTTTGTATGTTTGTTTTAAATGATGTTGTTTTTGAGTGTTTAATTTGGTTTATTTTTCTTACACACACACACATATATATAAGTATTTCTTATGAATATTTATTTTATTTTAATGAAGAAAATATGAATGTTCATGATGAAAACTTAGCTGAAATCAAGATTAAAGATGAAAGTATTTGTCTTGTAAATAGTGTTATGACATTTACCATACTTATAAATGAAAAATATTTTTCTCATTTGCTTATACAAGAAGCAAATGTTAACACAATATCTGTTAGTGCAAAACTTATTAAAGGTTCTGAAAGAGATAATTTATTGTTATCTGAAAAAATAAAGATTATTATAAATGATGCACTACTCTCTACTAAGTCTCAAAGAAACTTGTTAAGTTTCAAAGATATTAGGAAAAATAGATATTATATCGAGACAATTAATGAAGAAAATATTAAATATCTTCATATTACAAGTGTGGTATCAGGTAAGAAACATGTATTAGAAAAATTATTTACTTTTTCTTCTGGGTTATACTACATGAATATTACAACAATTGTGATAAATGCTACAGTAAACCAGAAGTTTACTGATGTCAATATTTTAAATATTTTTCATGATTGGCTAGGACATCTCGGTTCTATAATGATATGAAAAATCATTGAGAATTCACATGAACATTTACTGAAGAACCAAAAAATTCTTAAGTCTAGTGAATTCTTATGTACTGCATGCTCTCAAGAAAAACTTATTATTAGACCATCACAAACTAAGGTTGGAATTAAGTCTCATGCATTTTTAGAATGTATACAAGGTGACATATGTGGGCCCATTCACCCATCATGTGGACTATTTAGATATTTTATGATTTTAATTGATACGTCTACAAGATGGTCAGATGTGTTTTTATTATCAACTCGTAACCTGACAAATACGAGATTGTTTGCTCAAATAATATGGTTAAGAGCTCAATTTCAGACTATCCAATTGAGAAAATACATCTTGATAATGCTAGTAGTTTACATCTCAAGCTTTCAATGATTATTGCATGTTAGTTGGGATTATTGTTGAATATCCTGTTGTTTATGTTCATACACACAATGGTTTAGTATAATCATTTATTAAGCGACTCCAATTAATAGCTAGACCATTGATTATGAGAGCAAAACTCTCTAATTCTGTATGGGGACATGCTATTTTACATGAAGCAGCTCTTATACGCATTAGGTCAACAAATTATCATAAATGCTCCCCTTTGCAATTGGCTAATGGTCAGGAGCCAAATATTTTTCATCTAAGAATTTTTGGATGTGTGATATATGTTCCAATTGCTCCACCACAACGCACTAAGATGGGTCCTCAAAGGAGGTTAGGTATATATGTTGGATATGATTCTCCATCAATAATTATGTGTCTTGAACAAGTGACTGGAGATATTTTTACAATACGGTTTGCTGACTGTCATTTTGATGAGATAGTTTTTCCAACATTAGGGGGAGAGAATAAATAGCTGGGAAAAGAAGTAGATTGGAATCCTTCATCATTATCCCAATTTGATCCTCAAACAAAGCAATGTGAACATGAAGTTGAAAAGATTATTCAAGTGCAAAATATTGCAAACAGATTGCTAGATGCATTCACCGACCTTAAAAGAGTGACAAAATCTCATATACTAGCTATTAATGCTCCAATTCATATTGAAGTCCTTGAAAGACAACTTGTTGCAAATGAATCTAAGACAAAAGCGTGGTAGACCAATTGGTTTAAAAAAAATCCTCGAAAAAGAAAAGGAGCAATTGATAAGAATGTCTAAATGGAGGAGGATGATACTCTTGAAGAAATCAGTGGTGTAACTAATTAATAATGAAATCCCAAAAGAGGTACATATATCTGAAAATAATGAAGAAATCTCAATTAGCAAGCACCACGTGGATGAGGTGGAACCAACAATAAAAGGTTATTGATGATGTCTTTGCATATAAAGTAGCGCTTGATGTTTTAAATGAAAGCGAGGATCTTGAATCTAAATCTATTGAAGAATGTTGCAAAAGACATGACTGGCAAAAATGGAAAGACACAATCTAAGCAAAGTTGGATTCATTTGGAAAACAAAATGTTTTTGGACCTGTAGTCCAAACACCTGAAGGTGTGACCCTTATAAGGTATAAATGGGTTTTGGTGCAAAAAAATGAGAATAATGAAGTCATAAGATATAAAGCGTGACTTGTTGCACAAGGTTTTATCCCAATACCAAGTATTGATTATGAGGAAACATATTCTCCTGTGATTTGATGTAATTACATTTAGATATCTTATGAGTCTGACAGTCCAAAAAAAAAAACTTGAAATGCATGTAATGGATGTAGTACAACTTACTTATATGGATCTTTTGATAATGATATTTATATAAAAATTCCAAAAGGATTTCAGATGCCTGCAACATTTAACTCAAATTCTCGAAGAATTTGTTTAGTAAAGTTACAAAGATCTTTGTATAAACTAAAGCAATATGGACGAATGTTATATAACCGTCTTAGTGAGTATTTGTCTAAAGAAGGTTATAAGAATGATCCAATTTGTCCATATGTTTTCATCCAGAAAATTGGATCCACATTTGTTATAATTGTTGTATTTGTTGATGATTTGAACATTATTTGGAGTCTTGAAGAACTTTCAAAAGTAGCAGATTATCTAAAGAAAGAATTTGAAATGAAAGATCTTGGTAAAAATAAGTTTGTCTCGGCTTGTAGATCGAACATTTATCAAGTGAAATTCATATTCATCAATCAACTTATACAAAAAAAGATCTTAAAACGATTCTACATGGATAAAAATCCTTTTCGGCCTCGAGAAGATGATTAAGAACTACTTGGTCCTGATGTACCATATGTTAGTGCCATTAGTGCATTAATGTATCTTGCTAACAATACATGACTTGATATAACATTTTCTGTGAACTTTTAGCAAGATATAGTTCTTCACCTACAAGAAGACATTGGACTAGAGTTAAACATGTATTCAGATATCTTTGAGGCACAATTGATTTGAGTTTATTTTATTCAAATGAATCTTGAGAACAATTAGTTTGTTATGTAGATGCAGGACATTTATTTGATCTACATAAAGCAAGATCCCAAACAAGCTATATATTCACATATGGCAGTACTGCTATATCTTGGAGGTCTACCAAACAAATATCAGTTGCTATATCATCAATTCATGAGGCAAGTCGAGAATGAGTTTGGTTAAGGTCAATGATTCAACATATTGAAGGGATTTGTGATTTATCTTCGAAGAACGATGTTGCAACAATATTATATGAAGATAATGCTGTTTGCATCGCGCAACTAAAAGGAGGATACATAAAAAGAGATAGAACGTAACATATTTAGCTAAAGTTCTTCTTCACACATAATCTTCAAATGAATGGTGATATTGGAGTTTAACAAATTAGTTCAAGTGACAATTTGACAGATATGTTTATAAAGGCTGTATCAACTACATTATTTCAAAAATTTGTTCATAACATTGAGATGCGCTGGCTTAGAGATCTTAAATAACATCATCAACAAGGAGAAAATAAAAAGGAGTTATTGATTAGTGCACTATACTCTTTTTCCCCTTAGCTAAGGTTTTGTCCCACTAAGTATTCATTGTACGGTTTTTAACGAGGCAGTCCTAACAATATTATAAGACTCTATAAGAATATATACTTCTTTTCCTTCTAGATTTTTTTTTTCATTTGGTTTTATCTAGTAAGGTTTTAATAAGATATATTTTAGTATAAAAGACATTCAAAGAGGGAGTGTTATAAATAATAATAACAAAATATTGAATGCCTTTGTAACCCCTTGATATTTAGTATTATATAACCTCTAAATCTCATAATATCCAAAATAAGGAGATTATTTAAATTTCATCATTATAATTGACGTAACCCCCCATTCTAAAATAATTAAAGGGGTCTTGTGCCTCATAGAAATCATCAACAAAGAGAACAATTTTTTATTATAATGTTTTCTTCTCTTTAGTGTTCTTGAGATTTTTTTTCTCTTTCTCTTGAAGATGTTCTTGCATTTTTTAATTTGTTCTAGTTTGATTCATAATGATCAGATTATGCATATCCAATGTATCCATCAAAATAAAGGGACATTTAGCCCGCCCTATCATAAATATACTATCATGTCATTAAAAGCTTAGTACCTTCTCCATCATATTGCCATCCCACTATTAAATAATAAGTGACCCATAATTTATTGTATATGCAATAAATTATGGATACCAGATCCATCCACATATAATAAGATACATCCCATAATTTGTTGAAAGTATAGATCGCAATCACTGTAACCATTATGTCATTTTCGCATATTTAAGTAACCTTGTAGTTCATTTCAAAAACAAATATATGTTTAAATAATCTAACCTAGTAGTTTCGTATTATTGGCTGGCAAGGTAAATCAGAAAATTGTTTATTATATAACTGTTTGATAATTTTCAGTATTTTTAATTTTTATGAGAGGAAAAGAACTTTTTTTCAAAGAGAAAAACATAATTTTTTAAATAATTTTCAGTATTTTTAATTTTTTTGATTATATATATATATATAAAGGAAAATGACAATATAAACAAAAGTGGCTAGCTATAATTTTAATGATTGAAAGCTCCGTTCACTATAACTAAATTATTATATAAAACAAAGAGACAAATTAAGGCGTGCAATTAGTGCTCCTTCAGACATCGAGACGCACGCGTCCTGCTGCTTCCACAGCCACAAGAGCATAAAATAAATTACATTCCAAGGATAAATTGAATATTACACTAATGGGAGACCAATTCAACTGCATTAATGATTGATGTTCTCTTCTCAGGAGTTGCCTATGTGCACGACACGTAAGCATAGGAAATAATAATAAAATTTAGAAGAAGATGAATCTATAAGAAAAAAAAAATTAATTTTAATTAATCACTCTCTGAATTATAAGTTGAATAATCAATGTTGAAGAAAATAATATTTTAATCGATCACTCTCTCAATTATAGTCCATGACGTAATTATTATTATTATTTTTTTTTGTGGAATGAAGCTTGTTGATTAAATATGCAGAATATACAAAGAGATATTCAATTATTTCTTAAATCTTGGTGCAGTCATAGCAGTTATCTATTTTGTATTAAAGAATCAACAGTTATCCCCTGTTTAAAACCTAAGAGTTAGACTTGTTATCAAAATTTTTTGATAGATGAAGTAGTTGTTTTTTTTCAAATGGCGGGTAATTGAAGTTAGTTGAATATACCAAAATTATCTCTTCTAATTAAAGATGCATTGTAATATTAGAATTGAATATTTTTTTAATACCATTTAGAAGGGTAACCTTAAAAATATAGAAAAATTGCTTATTATATATATATATACCTCTTGAAATTAAACAAAATCTCTATTAACTGACTTGAACTTGGCCATTTTGCGGCCTTGCTTATTTTGTTTCTATCTCTTCCTTTCTTTTTCACGTATTTCATAATCTAATAATTTGTGAAATAACCAAGTTTTCTCGACATAAACCTATCCTAATCTAAATTAAATACGCCCAACGTTGGATTGAAATCAAGAACATTCATGATTTTGTGAAGAGAATCTCATTCTATTCTATCAAATGCCTTATGTCCAATTCCTTGTTTTACATTTTTCGTCATTCACGTGTTTAGGTTCTAAAATTCGTCAAACCTTATTGGATTTGTCAAAAGAACAAAAATAAATAAATAAAAGGCTAGAGCCGAACTTCTCCAGAACTCAAAATCTTAAGGGAGCAACTAAAATGATTCACCAAAATACACTTTTCTATCATAACCACAAATTTATAATTTTAATAATACCCTTTTGTCGTAGGACAAAACTTCTATTTTCTTTTTCAATTTAATTTAAATGATTCGCTAACCCTATCCCACCATTATTTTTTCACTTTCATATATATATATATATATATATATCACTAGCTCAACTAGAAATTGCACTCACTTAGCCAAGCTGACCTAAAAGAATGCTGGTCTAAGTTTATAAAACTTGGGTTGTCAAATTGCTCAAACCTAGCACAGCAAGGTATCAATTCGACATGATCAAGTTATTAAATGAAAAGATTCAGACAACAATTCCAACTCAAGCAACTCATTTTATGAGGAGACTAGCTGCATATTGGGATTTTGGTAATCAAACTTGCAGAACGGCTTGACTTAGGCAGGGGATGATGGCATAACATGACCTAGCTATAAAAGATAAATGCCAAGACATCCTAACCAAAAATTTTGGGATGATGCCTACAAAGTAGGATAGAAGTTCAGTTTGGACATTGATAAACAAGATTATTAATTTGATCTATTACAATCTAGAAATTCTACCTAATCTACATGATAGAAGAATTGGATACTATTAAAGTTCCCTACCTATATAACTATGTGTATGTGCAAGTGCAAAAGTGTCAAGACCCCTCTGACTGACACAAGAATCTAACCAACAACTTACCACTTTACTCACCTAATTACTATTAAGCCATAAATGTTAGAGTGCAATAGGAACCTATATTAAAGCAAAAACATTTAAATATACACAATAGCAGAAGCTTAGGCTTGCTAATATTTACAGGGTTCATATCTACATTAAAGCTGAACTTGTTTCCTACAAAATAATACAACATGGATTAACCTACACTTAAAATTTATGAAAGACTAAATAATTATAATGTCATTTTCCTTATCTTTAGTCAAAGGGCCTGAAGTAGTGAAAGAATAGTGAGATCAAAAATCCATGATGGGCTTAGTGAATAGTAAATTCAATCAACGACTTGTAATGGATGTTCTAAAAACTAACATGTATGCATGAATAAACAAATGACATGATGTAGATGCAAAAATAGATAGATATGAACAAACTCATGATTCATAAAAAACATAAATGAGCACAAACTCATGATTCAATCAACTTATTAGTTTATTGTAAGCGTGTCATTTTTACTCTGAAAAATTAATTTAAGTTTAAATAAACAATCAATTTGTTTAAGAAACAAATTATATGATAATAAGTTAAAATTAATTTTACCAATTCTGTTTAAAAATGTAATTAGTAACTTTTTAAGAAACAGATAGTCATATTATATATATATATATTATAAATTTTAAACCTTTAATTTTCTTTTAAAAATTAATATGTTCATGTATCCTATGCAATTAATAATTTTCACGATCATAAGTTAAAAAAA